>NSJW01000462.1:210383-430679 GCA_019955255.1 Castanospermum australe
GGAGATATGAATACAAGAGCTGAAGGAGCTGCTTTTTCTTTGGGACTCTTTCGCGGAATTCGGGTGGGTAGTTGAGAGATATGCCAGATCGCTGGTAGTGGTTCCAGATTTCTGTTTTCCAGGTAGGTGGTAGAGAAAAGGGATTGGAGTCTCCCAGGCTTGTAGTAGATAAGACGAACGGTGGAAGTAGATCCGCAGGAAGTCTATCTTGTCCTTTCTGAGTCAGTAAGTAAGCGTACCAATATGCAGTTCTAGAGTTCGAGTTTGACCATCTTTTGCTAACTCCTTTTCGGAGAGCTCAGAAAGTGCAGACTTAATTTTACCGTTCTTAGCTTAGCTCATACCAATTAGTGAGCAGCTCATTCGTGTAAAGGATGAAGTATCGACGATACCGAAAAGTACTTTATTCAAAGAAGCCCAAGCAAGTAGGATTTGAACCTACGACCAGTCAGTTAACAGCCGACCGCTCCACCATTGAGCTACTGAGATGGGTTTAAGGCATTGGTTTGCTGAAATCGACTACAATCCTATGGGTTGAATCCCATAGCATATTGAAAGCGCTAGCCTGCCAATACAATATAGTAAAAAAAAAGAGTATAAGTAGGATTCCACTCAGGGCACACTTGTTAGCTACAGTTCCCATCTGTCTTGTAAAGAACAAAAACAACTTGAACTGCCCGCAGTTACGGGACTAGCTCCCCTGGCCGTAGCAACTACAGTTATTCTTGCTCCTGAGCTTAAAAATCCTTACTTCAGGGGATTAAGGTAGCGTTAGCTACTTACTTGTATTAGAGTAGGACAAGGCCTTTACTCTATTCCTTCCTATTTCATATCATACTTGGGAACTACTATCTCTAAGTCCGGAATAGCGGCCTTGGTTCAACTCCTAGCTCAAAACGCTGCCAACTCCTTACTTAGATTTCAGGGGGTTAAGATAGTTTATTTGCTGGCTGATAAGTCAGGTAGCGAAGCCTAAGATTAGATGACTGATTAGATTACTAGTTTGTTTAACTGAGGTTCCCCGCCTAAGTCCCATATCTAAAAGACTATAACTCAACAGCAAGCTGCCTTTACTTAGCTTAGAGTCCCAAAAGGTGTTATAAGCTGGAAGCTAAGAAGCTACTCGTTTATGAGTAGGAGTTCCCATCGGTCCAGAACTAGAAGTCAACTCAAAACCTGGATTTGGCGAAAAGGTAGTTTACTTGCTTACCAATGGTGAAGTCCATATCTGATATGGGAGAGGTTTGAAGCCTCCAAGTTATCACAAGGTCAGGGTAACATATTTAAAGAAGATTGATGAAATTCATGCTAAATGGATATCTATAGGAGTGAATGGAAGAAGACAGGCTGTACATTGATGTCAGATGGGTGGACTAATGGAAAGAGTAGGTCTTTGATTAATTTTTTGGTTAATACTCCAAGAGGAACTGTATTCATAAAATCCATTGATACTAACAAGTTCATTAAAGATGTTGAAAAATGTTTACTTGATAGTATGGTGGATGAAATTGGAGAAGAAAACATAGTTCAAGTAGTAACTGATAGTGCATCTGCCCTTGTAGCTGCTGGAAACAAATTAATGGAGAAAAGAAAACACCTCTTTTGGACACCTTGTGCAGCTCACTGCCTAGACTTGATTCTTGAAGATATTGGTAACATTCCAGTATTTTATAATACCATTAGAAAGGCTAGGAAGATCACAATCTTCATTTATAGGCATACTTGGAGATGCTTAATTTGTATAGGACCTTTTCCAATGGTAAGGAATTAACAAGACCAGCAGCGACTAAGTTTGCTACCTCTCATCTCACATTGAAGTCAATTTTGGATCAAAAAAGATAGCTCTCCAGTCTATGTTTGCATTAGAAGAATGGACTACAAGTACTTATGCTTATGGATTTGATGGTGAAAAAGTAAGGGAGATTGTTTTGGAAGATTCAATATTTTGGAAATCTCTAACTTATTGTTGCACTTGTGTCTCACCACTAGTGAAAGTACTTAGACTTGTGGATGGTGATTCAAAGCCATCCATGGGTTACATCTATGAAGCCATGGATAGAGCAAAGGAGCAAATAGCTATAAATTTTTAAATAAAGTAGACAGTAGATATAAGAAAGTGTGGGAACTCATAGATCGACGTTGGGACTATCAACTCCATAGGCCTCTTCATGCAGCTAGATACTATCTTAATCCTAGGTAACTTTTTTTATAGTTTATATTTTAATGTAGCATGTAAGCTGTTCCTTTTTTCCTTCATAGTATATATCAAATATCAATGATCAAAGCTTATTAAAATTTATAACAACTTTATAAGTTTCATTATGAAACAAGTTTCAATGCTGATCTTGAGGTGATGACTGGTTTGTACAAAGTGATGGATAAGTTAGCTCCAAATATAGAGACAAGGGTGAAAATCATTGCCCAGCTTGATAAGTTTGATAAGGCAGAAGGAATGTTCGGATATGACTTGGCAATAGCAACTAGAGACAAGATGCAACCTGGTATACTTTCTTGCTAATTCATTTTGTTTGGAGTTACCTTATGTGTTTGCTAGCATAGAAGATATCTGAATTCTGAACTTCTGAATCTTATTTAGTGTATTCTTTGATTCTTTCGCTTTGTTAGCCATATGGTGGAATAGTTTTGGAGCAGAATGCAAGGAGCTGCAAACTTTCGTTGTTCGTGTGTTAAGTCTCACTTGTAGTACTACAGGGTGTGAAAGGAATTGGAGGTGTTTGAACATACTCACTCTAAGAAGAGAAACCGCTTAGAGCAACAAAGATTGAATGCACTTGTATTTGTTAAATACAATCTTAACCTTCAATCAAGGCAAAAGATAAGAGAGGACAAGGGAGAGACATATGATCCTATTTGCCTTTCGGATATGGAATCCGATGATGAATGGATCACAGAAAAAGAGGAGACTTGCCTAATGGATTCGGAGCTGCAAGAAGAGATAACTCTTGGATGGATGTCCAAGAGTGCTTTAATATTGATGAAGAAGCTCCAAGTAAAAAAAGAAAGAGAGGTAATGTAAATTATTGACTTTCAGTTACAAAACTTCAATCAAGGGTTACAAAACTTCAATCAAGGCAAAAGATAAGAGAGGACAAAAGAGAGACATATGATCCTATTTGCCTTTCGGATATGGAATCCCATGATGAATGGATCACAAAAAAAAGAGGAGGCTTGCCTAATGGATTCGGAGCTGCAAGAAGAGATAACTCTTGGATGGATGTCCAAGAGTGCTTTAATATTGATGAAGAAGCTCCAAGTAAAAAAAGAAAGAGAGGTAATGTAAATTATTGACTTTCAGTTACAAAACTTCCTACTTCCTAGTTTCATACATCCAATAATCCAAATTATTAAATCCTTAACCTATATTACATTACATGTATTCCATGATTAGGACCCAAAAACCTTAATGCAGTAGGCAAGAAGGACAAGGGAAAAAAACCCATGCAAGTTGCTGAAGTTGAAGACATTGGAGATGATGGTGGAGGTGAAAATGAAGACAAAGAGGATGAAAGGGCAGTTGTGGTTGATGATGACACCCAAGTTGGTCATGATGATAACTTTGATGATATGCCTGAATTGGAGGATATTTGAAGAAGAGGATATTAGATTATTTAGTAATTAGTATTTAAAAATTAGAATCTTTTTGGCATCAATATGAAATGGTTTATGTTTATTGAAAATTTGAAATTATGGCTTATAAGCTTACTTATGACTAATGACTTACAATTTAAGTATGCATTTGAGACTTTTGAGTATTATGTTCATGTTCATTAAAAAAACAATTCACGATACGATTCATGATTTGACAACTATGGTTTCAACTTCTCCTTTAATTGGCACCAAAAGTTGCATTAACAGACAGAAAATCAGCAAACTTGTGATAAGACATAATCACTACTACGCATAACTCAGGCCTCAAAGGTGGCAAGAAATAGACCAAGGGAAAAAAAAAAACTTACAGCTTCTTTTGTCCATGTCTTGCATATGTTACCCAAATACAGGGAATCGCTGTCCAGACTTGGAGTAACACCACATTGTTTCCCATTAATCTGAAATTGCAGTGATGAAAACATATGATTTAATACACCAACGATTCTAAACCTGCTCTAACCACGAGAAGATTGAAGATTACCACTGGATATTTTAGCTCAGCTACAGCTCGTTTTGCTTGTTCCACAGTTTCAAAACGCAAAAATGCAAACCCTTTGTTCTTTTTAGTCAGAGAATTCATAATCAGCCTGACTTCAGTAACCACCCCAACTTCACTGAAAACCTTCCTTAGATCAACCTCAGTAGCATCCTTGTGTAGCCCCCCAACAAATACTTCAAATTCCTTCCGCTTCCGTCTCTCCTTTACAACTTCACGGTGTTCCTCTTCCTCCACATCAGCCATCTCTGCATGCTCATGCTCCTCATCAGCATGCTCATCATCCCCTTCACCCTCATCATCATCCTCATCCTCATCCTCTTCCTCATCCATATCACCCTCTTCTTCACCTACATTCTCTTCAGATTCTTCCTCCTCTTCATCTCCCACCTCCTGACCCTCATCTTGTTCAATTTCCTTCTCATCATAATCAAATCCACCGTACTCCTCAGGTTCATACTCATGATCATTATCTTCCAAATCTAAGTGTTCATCTTTTTCATATTCATCTATGGACTCCTTAACCCCCTCTTCATCGTCTGCCATAAAATAAAGATTTAAAATTATCCCAGTCAAAAAAGACTTAACTTTTCCGACATCATAGTATTTATTAAAATAGGGTAGTCCATATTCCATAATCAATCCTCATCATTCTTGGTTGAAATTATTTCCAACATTGCATGGCGTATTAGGTATAACATCCCATACAATAGCCCTCCAATTCAAGTTGCCAAAAGTGAAAAAGATACGAAAATGGCTAGTACCATCTAAACATATCTAACAGAGCAATGCTATCTACAAAAGGCACCTTAACTATCATTTTAACTTCCTAAGAAAATATTATTAATCGTTGGTTTTATTGAAAATTTGGTGTTTGACAGATACCAATGGTGTCCACTGATCATGTAGCCGATCCCCACCCTTGTTGTACTTGCTGGTTTCCTTTTACGCAATAACTAACACACCAAAATCGGTAGGAAAACATATTCACAAGTTTTAGATACACAGCAAAGTAGGGGGAAGGATATATCAATTTCCAGATTCCCCTCGCCACATAATCAAACTATACTTTCACCAGTAGTTTCCTAAAAGAGTCAGATCAATATATTCAACAAGAGATCTAAAACAATAAAAAAATTATATACTAATTCACAAGTAAAGAACCCCAAGAATATTGATGACCAATTTAAAGTCAACACAAGCAGAAGTTTGATCACAATATGCAGCAAACGCTAATTAGAAATACCGTTGCAAGAATCTCGGTCTCCGCAGATGCGAATGAAAAATTCAGTAAATCTCGTATAGGAAAAAAAATAATGAGGAAAAGGGACTTACTTTTTACCGCAACCAACCCAGTAGGTACAGCCTCTGGAGCCACTTGGTTCACATCAATGGGGTTCTTCTCAACAACAGCTTTCTCCTCAACAAAAGATTTCTCCTCAACAACGGGTTTCTCCTCAACGACGGGTTTCTCCTCAACAACGGGTTTCTCCTCAACGACGGGTTTCTCCTCAACAACGGTTTTATCTTCAGCCTTTGGCTCCTCCTCAACAACTGGCTTTTCCTCATGCTTCACAACCTCTTCAGCAGGATCAGGCTGCTGCCGAGCAGCTTTCAGCGTCCCCCTTGTTGCGCTAACCGTCCTCTTTGTTGCAACCCCTCTCTTCACCACTCTCGGAGGCATTGTTCACAACTTTACCAGAATCAAAGAAACAAAATTCCCCAAAAAGAATTGACCCAACCTTTTGCGGATCAGAAAAGGCAAAATTATTGAAACCCTAATTTCACGAGATGGGAGAATCCAAAACCTAAAAGATTATCCCAATCGAACTCAAAATAAGAATGGGAAGAGACTCCAATTGCTAAATATGAACAGAGAGAAAATTGGGAATAAAAAAGATCAAGAAAACCCTAAAGAGTGAGAATCGAACAGGAGGAAAAGAAAAAAGCAAAACCCTAGAAAAGGAAAGAACAAAGCAGATGGAATCCAAACACTAGCACCTAGAGTTCAATTTATATAAGGACTAGAGTTCAATATAGATTAAAACGCCTTCCTCAAGTTATCCATCTGGATGTGATTTTCTTATTTGGTGCCCAAATTTTATATTTTAAAAAAATTATTAATAAATAATTATATATAAATAAAAAAATTAAATTGTGATTTTGTCAAAAAATTATATTATGTAATTATAATTACTTTTAAATATATTTTATTTATATAAGAGTTATTTTTTATTAATAAAAAATAAAAAATATAAATTGATGGACACGTTAATGTCATTCAATACACTCTATGAAGTGAATTTTTCCTTTTGTCTCTAATTTTAATTTTTTAAAAAAACTATTATAACTTATTTAAATTTTAATTAAAAAAGAATAATATAAATTTGCACATCATCATATCCTAATTTTTTAATACATAGCACATACTACTGCTTCAAATCTCTTCATAACTACCAGAATTTATATTAATTTTTTCATTTAAAGGAAGGTCTCCAATTAAAACAACTAACTTCAAAATTCTTTTTTCAAAAAATATTTTATTTAAATAATTAATCTATAATAATATAAAATAATTATATAAACCAAAATAAAAATAAAAAATACAGATTGAGATATGCCTCTCAAGATGTTAGTAAACAAATAAAAATAACTTTGTGAAAAAATAAAATGTGTTTAAAAATAGTTATAACCATAAAAGTATGGCTAATGGAAAAGAAAATAAGTCCCTGTAAAAGTGAGAAGTGTTTGAACGGAGCTGCACAATGTTGTTATTAAAAAGATATTTGTGCTCTTAATTTTACTCATTTTTTTTATTTATATTTAATTAAGTATTAATAATTCTTTGAGAATAGAAAAATAAAGATGCCCAAGAAGAAAATCCTTTTATAATAGTATATCTATCTATACTATTGATCTATCTATCTTCTATTATAGAGGGCCCCCTCTTTGATCTCCATTTCTAAGTTTTCAAATTATACTTATATAAACTCTAATTAAAAAATATAAACATGTCAACTTGCTTATCACCCAAACTTTAATTTCTTTTAACACTAACAGTTACAACTGTCGTGATAATCAACAAAACTTGCATTAACTTCCTCATTTAAAGGAAATTCTCCAATTAAAACAACTACCTTAAAATTTTAAATATATTTTACTTCTGAAAAACTATTTATCTAAACAATTAATCTATAATTATATAAAATAATTATATAAATTAAAATAAAAATAAAAAAATATAGATTGAGAGAGTATTGAACACTTGTAGAAGACAATGTCTCCTATTTTGGGTTCAATTTTATTAAACATGACTATAATTTTGAACACTTGAGGCTCAATTTCCTTTAAGATAAGTATTGAGTTGAAAATGTTAGAGAGAGAGAGAGAGAGAGAGAGAGAGAGAGAGAGAGAGAGAGAATGTGTGGGTCTCGTGTCCTTATTTTTTCTTAATTTTTGAAATTATAAAAAATTTTCTTTTTGGTCAACCTTCTTTTGGTCCGGGGGTGGGGGGAGGAGGATGGAATCGTCCCTCGTCTAGTATTGATCTCATGATGGAATTGTATCAAGGTATCAAAGCCTTAACTATCAAACCCAAGACTAAACCCCTTTTTGGTCAACGAAGTTCACCTTTCAATCTCTCTCCCTGACTGTAGTTCACAGGATCCAAATCCAATGTGAATGGCCTTTGTTTCTCCCAAGAATGCTTCGAATTTTTCCGAACATTTTGCTTGTGTTGTTCTGTGCATTTAAACTTGAGCGACTAGTTGACCCTAAAAAAGATTTTTTTTTTTTAAAAAAAAAAACCTTGAGCTACTGCATATTAAACTTGCTTTTAGATGTACTCTATTTCTACTGTTGTGTTTGTATTTCTAGTTTAATTTGTTTGTGCTCCGTCCCTGTTTCAATTAACCGGTGTTTAAATTACTTTACTTCCATTACTGTGTGATTGATTGCCTGGGGCATTACACTACCTGATTCTATCAAAGTTTTTTAAAAACCTCATTGGAGTGGAAGTTATTCTAGCTTTAGAAAGTGCAAGTTTTAGGTCACACAGTTCACCTTGCTCTTATGTGTCATTCCATTCATGTCAAACTCAATCCTTATCGGGAATCGATTTAGAGTCGTGTTTGTAAGGTTGGAATTACCACCCCTAATTTTAGGCATAGTCCTAAAGAAGTTTTGTTTGCTTTCCTCACTCGCAAAACCAATTATTTGCTATAATTAAGTACGGAATTGCAAACTGGCACATTAAGAAACAACACATGCTTGCTGAAAACTTCACTTCTTAGATCCACATTGCCTCAACTTTAGTATCTTACCTGACTGAAGACTAGACAGGACCTGTGACTAACATCAATTGGCAGTGCCACTGCTACTGAGAACAAACATGGATCGTCAAATAGTGTTTTTTATTATAAACCTCCTTATAAGGCACTTGAACTTATGCTATGAAATCAAGAAAGACAGTTTTGCATTCAACCTTGACAAATCCTAGAAGAACAATGCTCGGGGAATTATATCCCGCATAACTGAAAATCATCACCTGCAAACAAAATTTATATTATAAGAAATGTGTGTACCATTTGAACTTCAAAATAGGTGTAACACTTCTGATTCCACTCAAAATCACATATGGATAAAAGCCAGTAGTGTGGTTGATTAACTAGTTTTAATAATTCAATTTGTTGTTTTGCTAGTCATGTTTTCCACTAGAAGTTTCATTATTTAAACCTTGCTTGGATTCTTGCATGAAGTTTATTTACAACATAGTGAATGGTCAATGTTTAACAGTTCAGGGATTACCTAAACAACTTTTTAAGCGATTTGTATATTTGTAAGATCATAAATCATTGACTTTAACGCTCAAATTTGATTTTAAATCTTTATCAATGAATGGTATATCAGTTATGCCTTCTTTTGAAGGATATTGCATATAGTATGTAAAATCTTTGCATATAGTATGCATAATGGTTTTAAGAACTTGCTTATCACAATAACATGATGCAAGACTATGAGGTATTTTTTATAGTATACTAGTTTTAATTTTAGTTCATTATCAGAAAAGAAAAAGGATTCGTAACTAGCTGGAGAAACAAAAACTAATGTAAAAATATAGTGAAAGAATGAAGGATTGCTTACCATTCTTTCTATTCACGAAATGGTGTGAGATCAATGTTGAATCGTTGCTTCCCTTTGCTTACCCTCTACAATATGTCAAACTGGAGTTAATCAAATATATAGATTCAAAACTATAAAGAAAAACAGAAAATATACATTGTCTTTGTTATTCTGCTTAAAAGTAAATATATTGTCACTTTATACATAATTGCTTTTGGTGGAGTATGAGATAAAATAATGGAGTATAGATTTGAAAAAAAATTGTATTAGGAGTATGGAATCTTAAGTTATTGGATGGATTGGAAATTTATCATAAAAGGGTATTTATTATTAGTATCTTTGTTGACAGGATATGTTCAATAATAAATTAGGATTTCTATTTACAAAAAGGAAACTTGGATGTCAATTTAGAGTTATCTATCCTAGGGGTATCAAGACTAGTTCAGTTTGCCTATTTAATGATTATATTATGTAACTTAGTTTGGAAGTCTAAGCTTATGATGAATTGATATTTTCAGTGATTTCCCCCATTTTCTCTCTCCTTTTCTCTCTTTAGATTCACCTTCTTTCTCTCTCTTCCCCTGTTGTCTTGTCTTTTTTCTCAATCTCTGTTCATTTCATCAACTTTTCCATTTCTTTATAGAGGGGAAGTACAGAGTAAAAAAAAAACCGGAAAACTCAACTTTTAAGTATTGTCATTCCTTAATTAATTTATTGATTATATTAGGCATGACACATGCAAAAGCATCAGCTACTAAAACAACAATAATATAACAACTGTAAAAATTACCACATTGTTAAAAAAAAAATATTAGAATCATAAATTTTCAAGTGACAGACTTACAGAAATAGCTACAAGCTCTTCAAGCAGCTCCTCCAAGTGGCGCAGAGGCTGTCATATAAGGGGATTTTGTAGACAGTTCATTAGATGTCTTGACAACAAATAAATATACGGAGCACAAAAGGAAAATAAATGTTGAGGGAATGATGTTTATAAATCTGAATAATTATGATAAGCAACAACTCACCCACTGTGTTGGACCATCAACAGGTGCATTCAGTGGATCATCATGCACCTGAATACCCAAGAAAGCATTTAGAAGCTCACTGATAGAAAAGCATTTATATGTAAAGATACTCTTTCAATAGCAGATCTTGAAACCACAGCTTTGTTAAATAATACTAATAAATTATAACTAGCTTCAGGTATTCTCTGTACCTCCATGAAGATCCCATCCACTCCAACAGCAACTGCTGTCCTTGCAATGCATGGTATCAATTCTCGAAGACCTCCACTGGCAACACCTCCACCATCCAACTATACATGATAGCAGAATTTTAATCCAACCAAGAATACAGATTTCAAAAGGTCGTTTTAAAAAGTTATTTAAAAGCTGGAACTATAGGAGTCAGATCTGAAAGTTGGGTTCAAAGTATACTTATAAGGTCTAGTAAGAATCCTATGTGCAGAGAAAAATATACAAAATAATGGGGCACAGCATAGAAGCAGGTTGCCACAACACAAGGAAAGATAAAATACTTGAAGATTCTGAATGATCCTCATGAATAAGCAAAGCATAGAAGCCATACATGAACATGAATCTGTAAAGAAAACTTGTTCTCTAATTCTCTTCAAGAAATTAAACAAGTAACCCTTTTCCTATGATGTATTCACATACTATGACATGTACAATGCAAGGACTAGAAATGATATCATCAACATCAACTCTCCAGCAATAGAGGTTTATTCCTCTCTTCTTTTTTTATTTTCAAGAGCACCACAGGCTAAAATAATGTCACATAAAATATATAGCTCAAAAAGAGAAGGGTTTGCAGAACCATATTAGTATCGAACAAAAAATGGGAATTAACTACACTATGCACACCTTTCTTCCAGCTGGCTGTTGCAGTGCATGTGTGACATCAGCTACCTGAGGAGATATTGTAATCAAATATTTGAGTTTTCCAGAAACAAATGGCATACAGAAGTAGTGACAAGAAACATCACCATGAGAAAATTTACATTAATGTCACAAAGACTATGAGAAGAATAGTTCTCTACAGTAAGGGCATAGGAAAGAACAAACTTCAATCTCACTCTCATTAATAGGCAAATAAATTCATGCACTCTAGTTTTCTTCATAATTGATTCATAAATTAACTAATATATTAATTTGGGATCACAAGAAGAGAAATTTTTACATACTCTTTGATTAAAAGATCAACAAAAATGAAATAGGTCCTCTGAACGACACCAATAATCAATTCTTTGTATATCAAAGTAAAATACTCCTGTTCTAAGGATATTGCAAAAGATATTTTATATCAGTTATCTTTAGATACACACTTAAGTATATATCCAGGTCAAGAAAAAAAATTTCAGCGCCTATGGAATGAGCCTTCTACTTAGGTACTGAGAGGGAAGAGATGTGAGCTTTTGAGAGACAATGCCCCTTGGATTTTGTAATTAAAGCAACTTTTACCGATTAAAAGGTGTCTACCAGGTTGGCTGTGTTCACAGGGATTCATCTTATTTAATCAACTGTATACTTCCATCAAATGGGTAGCAGAAGATGCTATAATGAAGTGGGGCAGGAAGGAGGTTCCCTTCTCTGCAAAATATGATTTATCCTTTCATTTAAAAAGAAAAAATACAAAGATTCAAACAGTTTATCTTAATGAGAAGCATACTATAAAAGAAATATTCACTTACAATAGGACAACTGGCTTCTCTCATCCACTCCAGGTTGCGTGGATCAACAATCAAATCATCTATATAAAAGGCAAAGGATTTAATCAATTCTGGGTTTTGAAAACATAAAGGTGAAGGGCAATTGACTTCAATGCTCACTTTTTTAAGGCAAAGTTAAACTTCAAATACTTGTTAAAAGTTCTGATGACAGGGCAGTGTAGGCAACAGATTATTTTAAACAAAACATAGATTTCAAATATAAATTAGATAAGTGAAAAGAACATAAGACTACAAGTCTACAATGAAACTACAACAGAGGGGGACACAGAAATAACTATAGCATCACTTGATATGGCTTTTTCATAGTTAAGTCACATAGTTCTTTAAAAATTGAAGTAAGAAAAAAGCTGTAATTTTAGGATAGATGTTGTACATAGTAAGTCACATAGTTCTTTACTGATATTGAGTCATTCTTGCAATTTGCAAGATTAACATCATTCAAAAGCATATTAAAAAGACCTCAACATAGATGTTATTAACTTACTGTAGCCAAACATAGTTCCTCTCTCACAAACCATCACATTAGGATTTCCAGCCAACCGAACTTTTTCAGCTGAATTTGTCATGACCTGAAACATGAATAACACACTTGAAATTATAAATTATGCTGGACTTCTGTGCCTAAATCAGACCACACAAGCGTATATTTATGCTAGTGAGTATTAATTACAGCCATAATTACATGTTATCTCCTAAAATTGCTCCTTAATTAGAGAACTAATTGACTCTACACATATGCATTAATTACCAAGATATTTCTAATACTCTCCCTCAAGCCAGTGTGTATACATGTACCAAGCTAGTTACATATATAGTTGACCCAAGGACCTCTAAGAGACTTAGTGAAAATAACTCATTATGAAATTTACAAATGCAATAGCAATTTCTCCAAATTCAATTTCTCCCTGACAGGGTGACAATCAATCTCAATGTACTTGATCCTTTCATAAAAGACTGGATTTGATGCTATATTTAGAGCTGCTTGATTATCCGATATGAGCTTCTTTGGTTGTGATTAAGAGATGTTCACATGTTATAGTTCTCATTGCTCGATACTCAACTTTTGCACTAGATTTGGCAACTATAGTTTATTTCTTACTTCCTTGGATATCAAGTTTATCCAATGAGAACCTAGTACCCAAAGTAGAGCCTCTGTCACCAATCAGCAATTGTACATCCACATATCTCCATTTGTCCCCCATCTTCATAGAGTAAGCCTTTTCCCTATGTTCCTTTAATCTATCGAAGTATCCAAACAACTGTATCCCAGTGAGAAACAGAAGGAGAATCAAGGAACTGACTTACCACACTCTAAGCAAAGGAGATATCCGGTCCTGTTATTGTGAGGTAATTCAACTTTCCAACCAACCTTCGATAATATGGGCTCCACCTTCTGAGTAGAAACTTGATATTGGGATTTATATGAGCATCGAGATGTTTGGATCCTAGCATGTTAGTTTCCTCCAAAATGTCTAACAGCGTATTTCTTCTCGGAGATAGAAATGTCGTGTCTAGATTGTGCCAGTTTTATACCAAGGAAATATCAAAGTTTGCCTAAGTCCTTGGTTTGAAAATGCTTGAATAAATGCTGCTTTGATTGCTCAATGCTGACTCAACCATTACCAATGATGACAATTCCATTCATATAAACAAAACTGCATTGATTGGGGGATTGGCGCCGATAGAAAACAGAACAATAGTGCTAAAGCGACCAAACCAAGCTCAAGGAGACTACTTTAAGCCATACAAAAATTTATGGAGTTTTCACACCAATCCAGACTCCCCATAAGCAACAAAACTAGGCAGTTGCTCCATTAAACTACCTCCATTGGATCACCATGCAAAATGGCATTTTTTTCTAATCTCAAGCTGATGAAGAAGCCAATGTTGGATAGCAGCCACGACAAGAAAGAGACAGACATACAAAATGTTAGCAACTGGAGAAAAAGTACAAATAAAATAAAGGCCTTTGACAACTAAACAAGCCTTCAAACGATCAACAGAATCATCGAGGCCAACTTTGACGGTAAACACCAAGCTGCAACCAACAATAGTTTTACAAGTCAGTTTGAACAGATCTCATGATCGATTACAATGTAGTGCAAACATCTCATTAATCATCATATGGCGCCAACCTAGATGAGATAGAGCTTCACTTGTGGTCTTAGGAATGGAAATAGAGAACAGACTCAAAACAAAGGTATACTATTGTTATAAGTGGCTTGTATTTAGCTTTGGCCTTGACCTAACATGTGACCCAACCTAACAAGGAATTTTCATGGAGATTATGTGGTGGGAGCGGAGGGTGCAAACCGATAGCTTAACACATCTTTCACAGAGAGTGTATTGGGTGTAGTGGGAGTTTTTGTAACTTCATCGATCATAGTGAACTTGCTCTCTATTTCACCTTTGGACGTAGGCCTATGGTTCGTTATAGGTTGAACCACATTAAACTATGTGTCAATTTATCTTCTTATTTATTTTCCACTGCATGTTTGGTTATAACAAATGTTGTCAAGAAAGACAGTCTCATAAATGAGAAAAGAAAAAAGAAAAAAGAGGATGAGGGTTGTTTTCCTTGTCAAAGAGCAATGGGAGATCCATCCAATGCGGAAACTAGGGCAGAGGGACGACAGGCGAAGGTGGTTAGTCATTTGGAAAATTCTCAAAAACCAATTTGGCAACAATGGGGGGTGGTCACTGTTGAAAAGTAATAAAAGGGTAAGGAGAACCAGAGAGATAAGAACATAACTAGGAGTGATGGAATCAACAAAGGAACCATAAATAGGAAGAAGGAGAATATTGTTTGCCTGAAAAACATCTGAAGGCATGGAAAAGAAGGTTGTTGATCGAAAAAGGTGATGTCAACAAACACGAGATAAAGAACCAATTGAAGAGAATAGCAACGATACCCTTTTTGAATGATTATCCCAAGAAAAGACACTTGAAAGCTTTACCAATGAGCTTGTCCTTCCATGGAGTAAGATTATAAACAAAACAAATACAACGAAAAAATAAGAGACAAAATAGATAGGAGTATCAAGAAACAAGATAGAGTCGAGAAGTTGATCCTATAATATAATAGAAGGCATCTAGTTAATCAAAAAACAAGATGTCAAGGCAGAATTAGACCAAAAACAAAAAGGAATTCATATGTAAGAGTGAAGTTCAGAGCTATTTCAACTAGATGATGATTTTTACATTCAACCACTCTATTTTGTTGTGGAGCATAAGGACAAGTTGCTTGGTATAAGATACCTTGGTTAGTCATGAATTCCTGAGAAGGGGTAGATAGATATTCTCAGGAATTGTCACTAAGCAAAATACGAAAAGTTGTACCAAATTGAGTATAAATTCAACACAAAACTTTTGAAATATGGAAAATAACTCAAAATGAACTTTCAATAAAAATACCTAAGTGCAACAGGAATAATCATCAATAGAGGTGAAAAAATATTGAAATACCTAAACCAGAATTGACACAACTTGACCCCATATATCAGAATGAGCAACAGAAAATAGTGAGTCAACTCTATTATTGACACGACAAGGAAATGATGCATAAGCATGCTTTCCCTTCTCAAAAGGCTCATATTCTAAAAAAGGTAAAGTGGATAGGTGAAGAACCATTTTCAGAAGTTTGAAGAGACTAGGATGTCCAAGACAAGTAGACAACTATGAATAAGGTCCAGAGAATTCATCAAGGTGCAATCCACTCAATAACTAGGCACAACAAGATGGTAAAGTCCACATGACTCAAAACCAACTCCAATTGTCCTCTCCAAGCTGTTGGAGATCCATTTCTGGGATCTGGCCAGTCTTGGCTCGCCGGTGAGGCTAGATCTTGCCTTCCGAGATGCCCAGAGGGCACAAAGCGGAGGAAACTTGTTGGAAAGGAGGTGTGGCAGAGGAACTAGCTGGAATTTAGGCACGACAAAGGGAAAGGCTACTAGTATTGAGTTATGACAGAGGAAGGCACCACCTGAAACCCGCACTGATACCAACTCGAAATTAGAGTATTCTGGAATTGTGTGTCTAAAGATTTATTACAGCCATAATTACATGAGTAATTATCTCCTATTAAATCGCTTCTGAATTGGAGCACTAATTAACTCCACACATATACATTAATTACTGATAAAAGATATAGAGTTTAAGTGGAGAGGGAGGAAAAGATAAGAGAGTTTCTGAATATATTATAGATGTATTACAAAACACTAACCTAATGCTCCTATTTATACTAATAATCTAGGTCAAGTACTAGTGTATTACTACTAGTACAAGCCCAGCAAAATAAGACTATTAACCTAACAAGACTTCAAACATAATAAGAATCCTAATATTCTAACAATTACCAAGACTAAAAATCAGGGTATATGAATACTGAAAGCTTAAGTCACTGTTAAGTATTAACTAAAAAATTTTAAGTCATAAAGGTTGGATAATATACTCACAGAAGGAGCACAGAACTGGCCTTTCTTAATGTTTACAATTTTCCCAGTTTTGGCTGCTGCAACTAGAAGATCTGTCTGTCATCAGAAGCGAAATATATGAAACAAGTGATGTTGACACATCTATTAAATTTAATAACCAACCAATTATACGGATATTGGAATTTGAATGAAAAAATACTCACTTGGCGACACAAGAATGCTGGAATCTGAATGATATCTGCAACTCTGCCAACTGGTTCACACTGGCAAAAGAAAAGATGTGTTAAACGCAGTTCAGGAGTCAAAAATCTAAAAATATCACACTGCCCTGACAAGTATATATTGGAAGAATAAATTCAATTATTTAATATGATAATATAATATGAAATTATCAAGAAAAAAAGGTGCTAACCATGCCGGATTACAAATTTAGAGGGTAAAAAGCCAATTATTAAGGAAAAGAAGTGAGAAGATAGGAGAGCCAAGCTAGGATTTACATGATATAGTTTCAAACCAATGAATGGTTCAAGAAAAATGTCTATTTAGCAAAATGGTTCAAGGTAGCACCTCCATTTGTCTGAGCATCACTTAAAGAAGTCCTTGTGCTATTTTTTTCCTTGAGAAGTGACAGACGTGAGACATGTAGTGATATCCTTTCAAAACGACATATAATTAGGATTAAAATTGGTTACTACTGCATAGGAGTCTTGATTCAAGCAACAAAACTATGAAATATGAAATCTATACATTATAACCGAACAGATAAAAATGAATATGAAACCAACAGACTTATATTTAGACAAAAATCAAAATAGAAACATTTTACCTGGATGCTCTCATGCACATCTGTGACTATAGGGATGTCGTAAGCTATTTTAGCCTTCTCAAGTATCTGTGAATAAAATCAAGAAATGTAAATGACTAAATCTTACAGTTGGATTGACTTCATAATAAAAAACAATAGCAAAATTAAAGATGGATAAACATTCGAACTAAGACCAAATAGCTTTATCCAGTACAAAATCTTGTGGTTTAGACATAAATCATCATTATGATGCAATTCACATGTCAAACAAACATACTAAATGTAGCCATGTCAATAATTGTGCTAAAAGCTATTAAAAGGTCATAATTCCTTCGTATGTAAGACTTCTGTTGTAATCCCCACATATGACAAAGACGGCTTGAAAATTTACTAGTGTTAGTAACTTAGCAAAGTATCTTTTTCCTTTAGCTAGAGAAATAGGCAAGACTGCAAGAGGTGACATTTGACCCATAGAAGCACTCCTAATGCTTAACCTTCTGACTCCTTACAAGGGGCCTAGATGAGATTTCTCAAGGTCCTGCCATAAGGTCTAAGATGCTGCCTCCAGGAAAAAGATGGAATCAGAATAAATATCAAGGACAATTTTATATTACACATATAACAGAAGCATGAAAAGTTTGTCCAGAATTAGCATAACCACATGTCATTAGACAATTATAACAGCTAGCATCCTCAAGATGAAAACCATGAGATTCAAACCTTCAATCCTTCAGCCATCCCTGGGCCACGGAATGATTTTGACGATGTTCGGTTAGCTTTGTCAAAACTTGACTTGAAAACCAATGGTATTCCAACTCTGAAAGATATATAACATACTCTAGATCATGTTAGCAATCAACAAAGATAAAATCAAATCCCATGTCTACTGACTTTTTTTTTAATTTTATATTAAGATGGGAAAAGGATATAACTTCACAATAGCTTACAAAAAAATTGGCTTCAAATCCATTTCACTAAACCACCTTCATTTTCCCATTAACGAAAAAAGATTTGTCCTGAATAGAAATAGCATACTTAGATGCAATGCTCTTTATGTGCTTAGCCATCCGCAGAACGTGCTCCTCGGATTCAATCACATTAGGACCCGCTAGCAGGAAGAATGGATCTGCTGCCTGGTGAGATTGATAGAACCACAACCGAATCAGAAACACCCATTTCACGCATGACCCACAAAAGTGCTTAGTCTACCAACACATAATCTGAGAATAAATCACAAACCTTCAGCTGGCTATACAGCACTGCCGATGGATCCATTTTCACAAACGGACGAAACAAAATAATGAAGCTGCACACAACGAGAATCATAGAGGAAAATAAGAAAATTGTGAAGCCAAAGTGCAGTAATTCAGCAAGCCATATGATATATTGAGCTACATTGTACAACAATGATCTCAGAAAGTTTTAGACATTTTCTCGGAATCCAAACGCAGATCGAGAGAGAGAGTGGCAGCAGGTAACCTGAATGGCTTCTTGTGAGTTGAGCTGTGAGTTGTGAGTTGTGAAGAAAAGGTAGAATGAAAACGATTTGGTTGTATTTAACTATTTATCGAAGAAAATCATTCTAGCTTGTCAGTAGGGCTTTTATAAAAGGTTAAAAATCATTTATCAAAATACTCTTCTTTTTTTTTCTTTTTGGATGGGCCTATTTAGGCTTATTCCAAATTAATTATTATTTTGTGCTTATTTTGATAATAATGAGTAGTCATTAGCAACTTTTCATTTAGAGTTTTTTTAATTAATAGTGAAGTTTCTGTAATTTCAAATTAATTATTAAATAATAAAAAGCAAAAGTGGAAAGTTGCCCTACCACATTAGGTTGAAAAAAAAATTTTGTTGAGAAGATATATATATAAATATGTATAAAGTGAGGATCCACTTACACTAAGTATAAGTTTTTGATGCTTATATCGTTTAATAATCTTTTACAGAATGCAAATTAAATCGATTAAATTATTGAATCATATGATATTATTTTGACGGTCATACATGTCCAATTTGAGATAAATTAGACATTTATAAGTATATAATCTAATAGTCAATATTTACTTATATTTTAAAAAATACATTATATATTAAAATAAAGTAGTGTAATGGGGTATTAATTAATTTTTAAATTATATGAAATTTTATAAACTTGATCCACTTTATAAGAATTTTCAATCCAACGGTTGGATTAATGAAATTCAACTTTCACAGAAAGTTGTTAAACAGTATAAGTATACTAAAACTTACGCCTAATGTAAGTATATCCTACTCCTAGCCGGATGCTACAACCTGGGCATGAGGCCTTTTCCCTTTTCGTAGGTAGGATGCAATTCTGCTCACATGAAGCCAGAACTTTAAGTGCCTTTGAGTTGCATGCTTTATTAGTTCATTTGTTTGTAATCCATGCGTATGCCGATTTCTGAAAGTGAAACACCACTATAAAATAGGAAGTAGGTGGTAATTTGTACTACTGGTACATTATTTATGCATTCATATCGAGGGAGTGAGATGGTGGTGAATCACTTTTTGTTCTCTCACATTGTTTCATTAACTTCACACATTAAGAGTTATCATTTTCTAAACTCATTGTAAGATATGTTGTACTTAAATATTTGTATACATGAGTTGGGACAATGTTTAATTATCTTTGAAATTATTTTCACTTATTATTAAAATTACTTATTATTATTTTGCTTATTTTTGCTTTTGTTTTATGATAATTTGTTTTTTTTAACACTTCAACCCTGCAAATTTAGATTAATGAGAGTAATAAAAGTTTATGTTACACATTTGGACTTTATTATAGGCTTTCGAAAGCAATTTATACTTTATTATAGCAAATCATATGGAAAAAAAGGTTGCAAAAATTTAACTATGATGCAATTAACTTGTTACAAGTTGGTTGAACTATTCATTAAGATAGGGATTAAGTAACTGGCAATGATGAATGCTGGGCATACATATTGCAAGGATATAACAAAAGCCATGCAAGAAAATTAAAGAAAAGCTAACTCTCACTTTATTCATGATTTTATGCGAGCAAGTTCTTCTTTTATGGTGGAGAAGTCAAATGACCCATAAGAGGGAGTTCCAACAATGACATACAAAGTAAACCTTAACAATATATGGTGCAATTATGAAAAAATTTTAAGCATTAAGGTTTCCTTATTCGCATCTAATAGCTGCATATGCACATGTTTGCATAGGTTATATGCAACATGTGGAAAACATCTATAGACTGGACACCATATTTAATGTTTACCAGTAAGAGTTCCAACCAACGAAAAATGAAGATTATTGGTCTCAATATGATAGTCCATAAGTATGTCTGCAATGCAGAGAGATCCTTATGGTTGCTAAAAATCAAGTTGTATTCATAATGAGATAGACCTCAGGGAGAAAAGGTAATTGAAACAATGTGGATTATATAGGACTGAAGGTCATAGCCATCAAATTGATTAGTATAATATAATAAAAGTAATTAATATAATTAAAATAAAAATATAAAATCTACTTACAATGTTAATTATAACTAAAAGTATATGTTGATCTTGCAATCTAAGAAAGGGAGATGAATCCATTTGTACCAAAGAATACAAAAGAAGACAAATTTAAAAACAAATTAGATAAACAAAAGGAAACTAGAATCACCAATGGAAAATTTGAAACATTGATGACAAGGTAACTAAAGGAGGGATGTGTGGTATTAACTATATATATTGAGGTGAGTTTTTTTGTACTGTAAACTGTATGTGTAGGTAGAGGGATGGAGGTTTTATAGTGCTAAGTGTGTGTGACTATGTACGTTAGGGAAGGGGTTGTTTAATTGAGTGTACCATGTGTGTATGTGCGTGTGTGTGTGTTAGTGTGGGATGGGAGAGTAACTCAGTGGGTGGAAAGTAAATGATAAGAAATGTATTCCTTTTTTAACCTTGTGTGTGTTTTACCATGTGTGAGAGAGAGAGTGTGTGGTTTGAGGAATAATTGAGTCATCATGTAAATATGGTCGAGAGAAAATAAATTCCTTTTCATCAAATGTGAGTTAGTGCAATATATCTCCTTGACCTAAGCAATTTATGTGTGTGTGTGTGTGTGTGTGTGTGTTGCTGGGTCAAAGTGATGCGACCATGTGTGTGTGTGTATTGCTGGGTCAAAGTGATGTAACCATGTGTGCGAGCTTGTGCGTGTGTGTGGGTGAGCTTGTGTGTGTGAGCCTATTTGTGTGTGTGTGTGTGTGTGAGCCTCTGTGTGTGTGTGAGAGAGAGAGAGAGGGAGAGCTTGTGTGTGAGCATGAGAGAGAAAGAGCTTTATGTGTGTGTGTGTGTGTGAGCATGTGTGTGTGTGTTTGTGTATGTGTATGTGTAACCCTGTGTGTGTGTGTGTAAAAAAGAGCCTATGTGTGTTTGTGTGAGCCTTTGTGTGTGTGAGAGAGAGAGAGAGAGCTTGAGTGTGCATGTGTGTGAGCGCTTGTGTGTGTATGTGTGTGTACGTGTGTGTGCCTGTGTATGTGTATATGTAAGCCTCTGTATGTGCATATGTGTGTGTGTGTGTGTGTGTCAGTGAGCCTATGGATGTATGCGTGTGTGTATGTATGTGAGAGAGAGAGTTTGTATATGTGTGTGTGACCCTATGTGTGTGCGCTTCTGTGTGTTTTGTGTGTGTGAGCCTCTGTGCGTCTATGTGTGTGTGTCTGTGTTAGCCATTGTATGTGTGTGTCTGTGTTAGCATGTGTGTGCGTGTGAGAGAGAAAGAGCTTTATGTGTGTGTGTGTGTGTGAGCATGTGTGTGTGTTTGTGTATGTGTATGTGTAACCCTGTGTGTGTGTGTGTAAAAAAGAGCCTCAGTGTGTGTGTATATGTGAGCCTCTCAGTGTGTGTGTGTGTGAGCCTGTGCGTGTATGTTATATATGTGTGCATGTGAGCTTATGTGTGTGTGTGTGTGTATGTGTGTGTGAGCCTATGTGTGTATGTGTGTGTCTGTGTTTATGTGAGCAAGTGCGTGTGTACGTGTGTGTGTGAGCCAGTTTTTGTGTGTGTGTGTGTGTGAGCCTTTGTGTGTGTATGTGCCTCTGTTTATCTGGGTGTGTGTGTGTGTGAGCCTCTGTGTGTGTATGTGTGTGTGTGGGCCTATGTGTGTAAGTGTGGGTGTGTTTGGGAGTGTATGTATGAGAGAAAGCTTATGTGTGAGTGTATGTGTGAACCTGTGTGTGTATGTGAGAGAGAAAGAGCTTGTATGTGTATGCGTGTGTGTGTCTGTGTCTAAGAATGTGTATGAGCCTCCGTGTGTGAGCCTTTGTTTGCTTGTGTTTATTTGTGTGAGCCTATGTGTGTGTGTAGTTGTGTCTATGAGCCCGTGTATATGTGTGTGTGTGTGTTTGTCTGTGTAAATGAGCCTGTGTGTATGTGTATGTGTGTGTGTGTGAAAGAGAGCTTGTGTGTATGTTTATATGTGCGTCTGAGCTTGTGTGAGTGTGTGTGTGGTTGTGAGCCTTTGTGTGTGTGTGAGCCTTTGTGTTTGTGAGTGTACATGTGAGCCTCTGTGTGTGTGTGTTTGTATGTGAGCCTGTGTTTGTGTGTGTGTGTGAGTCTCTATATGTGTGTATTAGCCTGTGTGTGTGTTTGTGTGTGAGGATGTGTTTGTGTGTATGTGTGAGAGAGAAAGAGCCTCTGTGTGCGTATGTGTCTGTGCCTTTAGGTGTGTGTGTGTGGTGAGCCTTTGTGTGTGTGTGTGTGTATGTGTGAGAACCTGTGTGTATAAATCTATGTGTGTATGTGTGTGAGCTTAAGTGTGTGTGTGTGTGTGAGCTTGAGTATGTGCGTGTGTGTGTGCTTCAATGTGTCAATAAGTGAGCTTGTGTGTGTGTGGGTATGTGTGAGCCTGTGTATGTGTGTGTGTAAGAGAGAAAGCAAGAGAGCTTATATGTGTGTGTTTGTGAGTCTTGGTGTGTGTGTGAGGGTTAGTCTATTTGTGTGTACTAGCCTCTGTGTGTGTGTGTGTGTGAGCCTATGTGTGTGTATGTGTGAGCCTATGTGTGTGAGATCGTGTGTGTGGGTGTGGGTGTGTTTGGGGGTGTGTGTGTGTCTGTGTGAGCCTGTGTGTATGTATGTGAGAGGGAGAGAGCTTGTATGTGTGTGTTTGTCTATGTCTACAAGCCTTTGTGCGTGCGTGTCAGCTTATGTGTGTGAGCCTGTATCTGTGTGTGTTTGTGCGTGTGAGCCTATGTGCGTATGTGTGAGCCTTTGTGTGTATGTGTGTGTCTATTTGGGAGCTTGTGTGATTGTGTATGAGGCTTTGTGTGTATATGTGTGTGTGTGTGTGTGTCTGTGAGAGAGAGAGAGAGCCTGTGTGTACATCTATGTGTGTGTGTGAGTTTGTATTCAAAGAAGCTTTGGTCTCATCCATGCCCTTGTTTTTTTCACTCAAAGGCTTATGAAATTAACAAGGTTTTGTTTTGGAAGCACTCAAACCGTGAGCTTTTGCCCAAGCCATTGTTCGAACCAAAAATGTACATGGTTACAAGGATATCATTTCATGCCCATTTGTTCAACTATTTTCACTAGGAGATGGGGTAACTTGCCAAGGGCTATATCAGTAAAATAATCACTCAGCTTTCTCTTTCAGCTAACTTACCTTGATCTTCCATGAAGTGCACGCCAACGTTAACGCGTCCTACTTTGAACTCATCGTTATTTGTCTCTTTGCCAGGACCACAAGAAGGAATTGGCCAGCATTTCTCTGCAATTGGTTTCACATTTCTATCCATCTGGAAGACTAGAGGTAACACAGTGTTTGTGTTGTGCTCTCTTGGAACCTCCTTTGTGTTGATACAGCGCTTCCCACCTTGCTGTTCGAGTGATTCCTGTGTCCATTTCCCAACTTCCCGTTTCATTGTTCACCTGCTTCATATTCTACACTTGGAAGGATGGCCCAACAAACTCCATATGTCAGTGTTGAATTCGGTACTGAAGGGTCTTGTTTCAAATACTTTATCTATAAATTTCCTGCGATGAATTCGCTTGAGGTAGCAAAAGTGTGCAAACCCTGTTTGTGGTCAACTCTGTGGTTATCTCCAGATGTTTCTCATCGAATTCGAAAGCAATTTCAGAATGGGATTGAAAAGGTGAAGAAAACAGCTACTTTCCAGATGTTTTCTCTTACTAGTTATTGATCATTTGGAATTTTGGACTGAAAATCTTTGATCTTTGCCCTTCTGTTATTCATCTTGTCCGGAAATCAAGAAGAGGTAGCTCATTTTAAATATCTAAGAAATTTTATTGTTAGCTACCTTCTTTTTAATTATCTTATGCAAAGTTTAACGATTCAGCTGAATATATATATATATATATATATATTACCAACTCTTGTATTGTAGAAATTTATGGAACTGAGATGGGATTTTATTATTCCATTGGTCAGAATTTATGCAGAAGCCTTGAGAACGCTGATATGAGAGATAAGATAACTATGATAATTGAATGTTTGAAAATAAAACAACCTAGGATACCATAGTCTAGCTAAGTACTGAACAATCTCAGTAGCATACCAGTAGGATAATATAGATGAAATACTATCTATCATTCTTGTGTATCCGAGGAATGAAAAGGCATATATTAATACTTTTTTTTTTAATTTTTCTTTCCCAATATCGAGAACAGCTTAATATGGTTGAGAATGAGATGGAAAAGCTGAAAAGAAGTGCTAAAATTTTCAAAGACATGCTTGTGGATGATGCTGGCGAGAAAGTACAAAATCACTGCATTGTTGAAAGCTGGATTAGGAGGCTCAATCAAATCCATTGCGATGCTGATGACGTGTTGGATAAACTTAAAAATGAAGAATTCATGGCTCGTTATCATCCTCATATCATTTTGATTTTCTTTATAGTATGATCCAGAAAATGAAGAAGATTCGACAGCAGTTTAGTTCTGTTAGAGAAGATATGTTCAAGTCGCTACCCTTGATTCTTGCTGGTGAGAAATGGGTAAGTTGTTCCTGTCCTCCACTTTTGTAATTGTTGTCAGCTAAGTGTGGTCGTCAATGTCACCTTAATAATGGTGCTACATATATATATATATATATATATATATATATATATAAAAGGCCCTTAATTAGTTAGATTTAAGAACAGTTGTTTGATGAGACATATTAGAGACCATAGCATTTTCTACATCATCTCTATCTTCAACCCCCAAATGCTCAAAGAATGAAACCATGAAGGTAAACTCCTGCACAAATTCAAAAAATTAACCTCGTGCACATTATTTAGAGTATTTATATTGGAATTCAAATGTAAGTGGAAGTCTCACATGAGATAGAAATGAGATAAGAAAAAAATAAGTGAGAAGATACATAAACTTAATGTTATAAGGTTTTAAGTTAAGATATCATGTTAAGCTCACGAGTGTAGTTTGTCTCGCCTCCTAACAATTCATACCATTCAAATAATTGCATTTCAGTTCAAAAATTATCTACTATTTTCGTGTTTGTCTTTAATGAATTAGCATTTACTAACTTACGTAGGAGGATTGAACTTGGTTTTCTATCTTCGAATGAAAATCAACTTACCACCTGTACCATTAATCAGGTGACATTTTTGTTTCTTTCAAGTTTTGTTCATTTAAAATTATCCAATATGTTCTTGTACAAGTTGACATTTTGACAGAAAATTTGCGTACTAGAAATATTAAAAAAAATAGTCACTACAATAACCATACATTTTATTAAAATTATTTTGTCGTAAATAGTAATTTTCAAAATAAAATATTAAAAAAAATGATAGCCTAGTTCTCGTTTTCTTTTTCAATATTATTGTGACAATTTCTCGAGGTCTAAACAATTACAGGGCATGAACAATACAGAAATAAAAGCTGATAATCACTCTGTTCTGAGGGTAGTGAATCATTTAAATTCTGGAAGATTTCAGAGAAACGGGATTTTCAATGAACATGGAAATCCCAATGAAGATGTTCACATGTCATTGGCTAGCTCCTTTGGAATCATACACCAAGAAACTAGAAGCAAACGACCATTAGTGGAAGAGGCCAAATGGCATAAGCTTTTGCTCTCTCTTCTTCAGCCATGTGAATACTGTTGCATCACCTTTGCTGGATCAGATAACGCAGTTTATCAAGACTTTGGAAGCAAATCGAAATGGGTTTTCCAGGAACTTTCCAAATCAAGGTCTATGGATGGCAGGCATTTCTTAGAACCACTAATCAGCAAAGAGGAAACTCTGCCCCTGGAGGAGCACTGGGTATGCCAAACCCATCACTCAATTGCCATTAGTTTTATCTTTTATTCTCCTTGCTAATCAGAAATAGGCCAAATGATATCTATCCTCATCTTACATACAGGTATTTTTTACAAAGGGAAGGACCCGTAATTCCATAGAGCCATTGATTGAGTATTTCCTATCATCAAATATGGCAAATATCTTTGCATGTTCCCTCTAGCTGGTGGTTGATTTACTCACACATATATGGAATTGTAATGTCTTCTAAAGCAGTAAGCATATATCTTTCTGTTTTAATTATGTGTGAATACATGATTGAATAATTACGTAAATTTTTTTTTATAATGATAGTATATCAAAATTGATTTTCTGGTATGGTTTCTCTCTGGATATTGATTTTATCAAGAAATGGTAGGACTAGATTTTTATTTTTTTTTTACCAAAACTAACATATATAGGTTTGTTTATGCAGCAGATTAACTTGCATTGCAGATCATTGACCTTTCTCGAAGCAAATGACCAAACGGTAGTCATTGACTCGTAGCATTTTACATCATTGTGAAAATTTCACTTTTTCCATCCTTCCTGATCCTCCTTCTAACTTTCTACCCTGCAGGCTGGTCCTCTGCCTGATTCTGAAGGGCGCCCCCAGAATTATTTTCCAACACCAGACACCGGAAGTAAACTGAACTTCCTTGTTGCTGTGAAGCAAATGAACACCACAGGAAACAGGTCCTCCTCTGATAACGAATCATGTGTTGTCATCGACATGGATTTCACGGATGCGTATGACTCGGATTGCAAAAACTCTTCACAACTGCATGAAAAGTCCACTGATTTTAATCCACATAAGCACAAGGAAACCATGCCAAGAGGCCCCACGTTTCTATATGATGACACCTTTTCTCACGTCAATAATCAGCGCAAGCTTAGGGCAACCATGAAAGGTCTTTCATCTTGAGTAGTCACTTACACATTCCTTCTGTGTTTGCTCTCAACGAACTACAGCCTCCCACCGCTCAAAGAACAGCGTCCCCTGTCCGTAGGGCTTGCCTTTCTCGGGTTGTTCAGTTTCGTAGTGTATGTTTGGGGTGTTTTGACGATGATTCTTGTTGGTGCACAATTCACTAGCATGCAGAGTATCGTGCTTCTCCTTTGGGCCATTATTCTGCTTAAGAGATCAGCTGGTTCAATCACGTTATCACAGGAATAGTTTTGGTGGGCTGCTACGTCCGAGCAAAATCCACCACCAAATCTAATGAGTTAAACAAATAAAGGAAGCTTTTTCCTGTTTTCAATCCTCTCTCCTCCATTAAATGCCCATAATTTAAAAAGAAAATTTCTCAAATTCTGATATTGAGTTGTGAGCACATATTGGAGGACACAGTTGGAGATAGGAAAAAGGAACACAGAATTTAAATTCACCAAATAAACTTATCTGATTTGTGGAATTGCCGTCTCTCCAGTGTGCGAGTGTTTCGTGTTCATGACTAAAGTAAGTGTTTGTAATTTATAAGGTGTGACATATTCATTCCTTCTAGCGGATAACCAAACTTAATTATGTTTAATTATTAAAGTGCACGTTTGCTTTAGCTGCAGCGTTGGGTAGAATTACTTCTGAAGATTCTGAACTGATTCTTACCATATTTGATTGTGTTGGGCTATTGTAACTTTCGCCGGAAATAAACAATTTTGTGAGTTAGAATTGATTTTGAGAAAAGTAAGATTTTTTTATCCTTTGGTGAATAAAATTGATTTTAGGTGTGGAACTTAAAAAATATACATATAATTAATTTTTATGGTGTTTCTATTTACAATCTGAACGAAATCAGTTCTTTTAAAATACTTTTTGAAATATCATTCTCAAACATAAATAAATTTTTTAACATCAATTCTTTCAAAATCAATTCAACTGAAGTCTAAACCAAAGGAACCAAATGTGCGGCTGGTTCAACCATGGTGTCAACTTTATTTATGGGAATTTGGCCCGGTTATTTTTCTCAACTCCATTGGATTTTTATGCAAATAATTTAATAGCATGAATATTAGAAATGAGCTTATCCAAAAGAAAATGATGTTCACATCAAAATAAAGATAAAATGCTTTTTTGAACAAGCACCAAAAGTACTGCAACGTTCAAATTTCTCAAGTGCTACAAATACCCGCCATTCCTAGAGGATTCTAAAATAGAATATCAAATATTTGTTGTGCTGTTCTTGAAGAATCATTCAAAAGTAATGTGATGGGCTATATGATTGGAAATATTCACTCTTATTTGTAAGAAATTTTTATCATATTTTCTTGTACAGTATTTGATGTTTGTTTGATTTCTAACTTAGAAAGGTTAGGGTTGATATACATTTTTGTGTGCATACCCTTCCTTTTCATGCTCTTGACATTATCTTGCTAGATTTAAGGTTTATTTCTTCCATGTGTTTGTTTTTGAAAACTTGCGCAAGATACTCCTCTTCTAGATTGTGAGAATCACATCTTATATAATATTATTCTTTTGTGTAATAATAATTTTCAATTATACCGGCCCAATTATATATATAAAAAGTTAAATTAATAAAATTTAACATTTATAAAATATTATTTAATTGAGTAAGTATATCAAAAGTTATTCATAAAATAAGTTAATTTTCACCCTATATTTCTATATAAGAAGGGATCAATTAGCACCAATATATATCAAAATCAATCTTACATCATTAAATAAAATTATGCAATTAGCTTAATACTTGACATATTACTCAATTTTTTTATATAGAATTATTTTTTATTAATCTAACCATTAAAATATACTAATTATTATATAAAAGTTGCGATATCACCCATTGTGCATATATGGTTTATAATATATATCATAGTTGTATACTTACTAGCTAAATTTCAAGTAGTCCCATATTTGTCTTTCCTTTTAAACTAATATGAATAATATCAGTGCAAATATGCATTTTAAATTATATGCTAGCTTTTCTCCAATATGGCTTTACTTTGCAAGTTAGTGGATATAGAATCTTGTTCTTTCTCTATCAGTTTCAAACTCTCACGCACCGGCGAATGCTCCGTTGGTGCTATGGAAATAGTAATTAGTTCAAGTGTGTGCATCTATGCTTTTTCCAGTCCCACATTCAACTTAATTCGCCAGCTGTTCGGATATTATTTTGATACTCACATTTATTTTATGAATTTCAAACATTTATTATGAGAATCAATAACTACTAAATGTTTGATAACTTACAAAGTACGATACTACGATACTGAAAAAAATTAAGTTACAGTAACAAATTGCTTCTAAAATAAGATTCCATAATAAAAATTTAATATACAGAAGATTAGATATGGATAGCCGTTACCTAAAGCCAAGCTTTGTCGCAAGTTTGGACTAAACATTATTTAATTTCTTTAGAAAGCATTCGAAACAATAGTTTGCTCAACAGGTTGAGTAGCAAGGCTAAGTGAAAGAGATGGTTGTACCCAATCAGACAATATGCAGGAGGATATGTGGGTCAGAAATCATATGCTAGTTTGCTTTTTCTAGCACGTTAGATACACATAAAGGGTCATGCAAAAAGTTAATGTCTCTATTTTCTATTTGGAATTATAGCCAGTAGTTCCAACTGGGTTATGTGTCTTAGTAACCAAAATCCATCTCATTCTAGCTGTACTTTCATGGTACACAGTTGTTTCCTAGTAATTGCACATTGACTGCAGGGAACGCTGTATTATTGATTTCCTAAGTTTCAGAGACTCATTCAATCAAAGACTCGTTTAAATTAACAATTTATATTGAATCTTAGGTGAAATTATTGGGCGTTCTGGAGTATGTTCTTTCCATAATTAAGATAATGTCATATAACAAAAATTTTGAATACAAGAGATCTCAGTGATTGCAAGTATGCAACGCAAAAGCACGAAACATTTCACTGATGCGTAGGCAAAAATTAATGGACTCTTCATGCTTTACCTTTTAGATGCCAAAATCTCTGAATTCAATCATAGTTGGGGTCCCTTCAAGAACCTTACAAATTAGTGACTATTAGTCAAAAACTCAGATTGATTTGGGTCACATGAACCAATCTTGAACCCAAAGCACCACCTTTCTTTGCATTTGTTTTATGGGGGTATGCTAGGGAGTAGGAACAAAAGCAGCATATACTAATGCTATGGACCAACATAGCAAATCCATGTTATGTCACCCACTTGTACAGAATCAAAAACACATGTGGAGGTCCCTAAAACGTGGGACCCTTGCATTACAGTCTCAAATTTCCCACATGTAATCACATGATGTGTGTGGAATGCCATCACCAATGTAACAAATAAATCACCAGAAAACCACCAATTTCCTTGCAAGAAAGAGATATTAATCCACAATTAACACAGCCTGCCTTCCCTCTCGTGCAAGTCAAGTTTTGAAATCAAAAAGGGGAAATGAAAATCATTACCCAACTCATAACCCAAAACTTTTTAAGCCGAAAAGGACACTCGCCACAACTATTGCCAACTTGCGTGTCATAATTTAAATTACAAGGGGCATTTTGGCCAGGAAAAGTACCTACCCTTCGCAACCTCCTTCACAAATTTTACTTAAGCCCTATATATAGAGTATCTGACATCAGAATTTCAAAGCATTCTTGTACCTAAAATTGCTTTGCTTAATATCCATGGCAGAGCTGGAGAATCCTAATGTGATGCCAAAGCTTATTGCTTTTCTCTCCTCTCTGCTTAAAAGGGTAGCTGAATCAAATGATCTCAACCAACAACTCCTGCACCAGAAGATCTCTGTCTTCCATGGTTTGACTTGCCCCACCATCTCAATTCAGAGCTACCTCGAGAGAATTTTCAAGTATGCCAACTGCAGTCCATCTTGCTTCATTGTTGCTTATGTCTATCTAGATCGTTTCACTCAAAGGCAACCCTCGTTGCCCATCAACTCCTTCAATGTGCATCGGTTATTGATTACCAGCGTTATGGTAGCTGCTAAATTCATGGATGATATGTAAGTATTGTTCTAAAGACACTGCCCAATTTTGGGTTTTCTTTCAACAGCCTGAAAACTTCATGACAATCAATGATGAATTCTGGAGTTTAGTCTTCCTCTTTGGAATTTCTATGAACTCTTCTGGAGATTCTTGAATTTTTCTTCTGCGAAATTGCTGTAGTAGTGTACTTAGGTACACCTAATCAGAGAAGAGCCAAAAAGATGACTCAATTGCCCTGTCTTTCCCCTGTTTGTAGATCCGTGATTGCTTCCATGCATTTTTCTCCCTCGAGTTTTTCTTAAATACTACACTACGAGGAAAAGAACGTTAAATCTCTGAAAAACCCAGATCTTGCATTTTAGTCTCCCTGTCAAATTTCTTGGTTTTTCTTTTCTTTCATAATTATCTGACATAAACATGTAAATTGATATTGAGCACATTTCTTTGAAGAATATTGTCTTTGCTTGTGAACAATACTAAGTCCAGGCTGGTTTTCCACCAGACGGAGACAACTCACCCATGTGACCCCACGAGTTTCCTGCATGTATGCAGCAGCTTTTATATACAGTCATGAAATTCCAGAAAATTATATCTGTATATAATTTTGGGATTGATTTTAGCTATGAGACATAAAGGAAAATACCAAACTCTATATTGCTGGTTGACTTGCTTACTTTTTCTTAAAACATTTACATGGCATTCAACAAATTTTCACTTTCCTGTTCCTGATCTGAAATCCTCAGGTACTACAACAATGCTTACTATGCAAAAGTTGGAGGAATTACCACAGTAGAGATGAACTTTCTCGAGGTGGATTTCCTATTTGGTTTGGGTTTCCATTTAAATGTAACCCCTGGCACCTTTCAAGCCTACTGTGCCCACCTCCAAAGAGAAATGCTGCTGATGCAACCTCTGAATTTTGCGGATTCTTCCCAAAGTTTAGGGAAATCACTAAAGGCCCATTTATGCTTCAATGAGGATGAATCTTCCCATCAACAGCAACAACAATTAGCTGCTTGAATTCCTGCATTTTCTCAATGCATGTAGTCTAGTTGTAGATGTAGTGAACCCATTCCTTCTAAATTCTTTTTTCTTTTTTTTTTCTTTATTGACTAATTCTCTATTTTCTTCTTTTCTGTTTCTGAATTCTGGTTAAATTATTTGGTATTGTACAGATACTTGTGTCTTCTTTCCAGTCTGGCTGCTGGCTGGCAAAGTCTGGTATTTTAGTTCTACTAATATAATTTTCTTGTTTCTTTATGGTTGAGATTGATTTTTCTTATCCACTTTTGGTTTCTTTCTCCCAACTTTTTGCACTGTCATTTAAATGCAGAAAAAAGAATTAATGTGCTTGATTTTGTGCAAAATTTGTAGAGAAATAATGAGTGGTGAGCACAGAGCCAGTTTGGCCATATGGGTTTGGAGACAAAAGAATGATGTACTAGAGGTACTATCTTGATGTAGTTTTTTTTTTTTTTTGTGGACTGGAGAGGACAGTTTGTGCTAATTGACAGTTGTACCTATTCTTCCTAAGAGAAGAAGGAACATGTGCCATAATGGACAGCCAGAACTAATGGTTTGTAGAGAGAGAGAGAGAGAGAAGGAACAAAGCATGAGTGTGACTAAAGAATGCAACCGTAGTTGTGCCAGCACAAAGCAGAAAACTTGACTGTTTCGGTTGGCTTCATTAGGTAATTCATATATTTAATACTAGTCAATTGAATCTAGTGTTATTTTTTTCTTGTATTTACAATATTAAAAATAAAGTTAATTTAACTTTTTATTAAAAGTATAAATCAATTTTTATGTTTATAATTTAATATAAAAGTAAATTTATTCTTATTTTTTAATTTTTCAAACAAAAATTTATATTTATAAACTAAATCAATTTTTAAAAGAATAAATATTTATTATAATCTTTCAAATATACATGCAACATTAATTTAATTTTTTTTAAAAAATTAATATCAATTTAGTCTTTTAATTATGAAAAATGATACTAAAATAGTACATATGTTATGAATCGTAAAAATATCATTAATGAACTCTATGATTAATAAACTAAATTGTTATAATTTTTTATGATTAAAAAATTAAATTGATATTAATTTTTATTATTAAAAAATTAAATTAATATTAATTTTTTTAGATAACTAAATTAATATAATTTTTTATTATTTATAAATTAAATTAATATTAATTTTTTTAAAAATTAAATTGATGTTATATATATATATATATATATATATATATATATATATAAAAGACAAAAATAAGTGTTTACTCTTTTTTAAATTTGTAGTTACAAACATTATTGTCCAGTCCAAACTTTGAGTCATTGCAATGCAACAAGCCGACGTGAGGCCATAAGGATATGCTCGTAAAATCATTCAAACAGAGATTTAGTATTGATGCATAAATTAGCCTAGAAATATATTTCTACCGTAAAAATTAATTTGTAAACTATAAATAATAAAAACAAAAAACTATTTCATCTCATCGAACGTACACTTGTGCCAAAGTTTAATTGGTGGAAAACGACTATGTTTTCAAAGCGTGGAAGTCATGCTTCGTTTTTGCGTTTGTGCCAAAGTCAAGCTATCTCTCAGGGCTCACCTCGGCCTCTCACTCTCGCTCCAATTCCTCAGTAACATTGCCATCACTCTTAACTCTTAAGCTGTGTATTGATTGAACAGAATAAAAGAAAAAGACGAGAATTAATTGAAAGATTTGTTTTAAATATTTTAAATTTGAAATTATAAAATAAGTTTTTCATTTGTCTTTTTTTCTTTTATTTTTCTCTAATTCTAACGTATCTCAGTAATCAAACATATCTTAGGATTAAAATAATATTTTACTCTTTCTTTAAAAATATATATATACTAGAAAAAATTCTTTCGAAAGGAATCACAAAACTCATAATCTGCCTATTATTAATCATTCTAAAATTCTAGCTAAAATAATTCTTCATCACATAAAACCAACCAAAAGCCTATATAAAATGCCACGTAAGAAATAGCTTAGATGATAATCAACCTTTGGTGAGTAGTTAGATTCAAATCTCCTAACTAGCAAATGCAATTTCTTAAAGTAAAAAAAAAAAAAAAAAATGCCCTGCGTAGAGTGGAACAAGATCAACCACGCAGTGATGAGTCTGATTCAGCATGCGCATCATTCTGAATGCCATAATTCTGCCTCAAGAACATGTTGAAGACGAGAATCACTAACCGAACAGCAAAGGGACCAACAGCAGTGATGAGGACGTAGCGCAATTCGATGGATTCCTCCGGAGAGACGGCAAAAATGGCCGACCCATAAGTGACCGCCATGGAAACGGTGGCAACCCAAATCTCGAAGCGGAAGGGGAACTTGTGGGTGAGCGACAAGATGACCAAGATGGAATTAGAGAAGGCCAAAGTGTTGTAGATGAGGAACACATAGTAAGCTTGTTTCTGGGAAGCGTATATTGCTCTGCCTGCAACGTGGCCATTGTCAGTGTCTTGCCAGACCCCACCAGGAGGACTCACCCCAGCTTGAAACGTCACTGCGGTAACCAGAGTGAAGATTATCAGAAGAATGTTTCTGGTGTCACTTGGTGTGTCCCTTCCTTCTTCGTACTGAAAATATCTCAGCCAGTTCTTCCTTGCTCCTATTGGAAGACTAGCCATTTTCTTTTTTTTGTTTTGCTCAACTCGTGTTGGTGGGTTGGGTGCATTATATAGACAACTTTAAGCTCAGAAATTCAGGGCGAAAAGTATAAATCGATTGTCTATTTGCTATTCAAATTTTGAAAATGACAAAGGAAATTGGATGCATAATTTTATTGTACTGGAGATTAGTCAATGGGGATTGAGGAAATATACCTTGTTTATTTGCTGTTCAAATTTTGTAAATGACCAAGGCGGACACGGAAGTTTGCTTTATTGCATAGAAGACGTCATAAACAGGAGCTTGCGGGTCAACAACTGAAACCCCATAACCAGTCAAATTAATAATATTTATGTAAAGTTCAAATTTTTACATTAAACGTATTATATTTTATATATTTCATTAATATGTATTTTGTAAAGTTTATTTTCACAATGGTAATAAGAGTTTTTACAATTATCTGTCACTAAATAAAATACATGATAACTAAATTTAAAACTATTATTTATAATCAAATCGTTATATTTTAAGATAAAAAATAATTTTATAACAATATATAATTATTACAAAAATCAGTTAGTATATTTTTAATTATTATTATAAAAATAATGTTTAATTTATTTATATAACTCTGTTTCATCAAATAGTAACTCGTAATGTAATTAAAAAAGAAAAATATAAAAGAAGTATCCAGAACACAAGGGGGTATAAGAATATTTTTAAGCATGGCAACGGCGCAGGTATAAGTAGATTTCTATCCAATCCAACTACGTTTTGCATCTCTCAAAATAAAATATAACCCGTTTTGCTGATCTTAAGGATCAAACTCCGAACCTACCCTTATACAGATATTAAAAATCTACACTCTACGTCTCGTCCCGTATTTATAAATATTTTAAATAAATTTATATTATAATTAATTATAATATTAAAAATCAATCATAATTTTATATAAATTAAGAGAAATATATAAATAAGCATATTTTTATTATCATATTTTTATTACTTCTATTCATAATTTAAATAAATAAATTAATATAATAATCTCTAAATTAAAATATATTTTAAATATAAAATTAATATTTATAAGGAGAGCGGGACGAGATGGAATGAGTTGATTCCAAACCTACACCCAACCCATTCTACAAGAGTAAATAATTCTAACCCACCTCAAGCCCTCTGCTGGTGCAGATAGAAAAGCCGTATCCTGTGAGGAGGGATAAGTTAGATACCTGCGGAGCAGGTTGAAATTGTCAAATCTAAATATTTTCCATGCAAACCTCCAAAAAGATTTAATCGCCATAATTGTTGATCATTTCCGTGCAAAGATAGATAACACCTCCATCAAGATCAAGGCTGGTTGGGAAAGAAAATGAAAAGTAAAGTTTGGATTAAACCAACGTCATATAAAGGGATGTTTGTATATATCACCTACTCTGATCTCTATAGGGCGATCAAATTCTTTATCAAAACAAATTTTGTCTTGACTGATATCACTACAATTGGAAATTTAAAAATTCTATGTCTTGAAAAGTTGATCAGAAAAGCTTTTACAAATTCATAACAAATCTTTTCAAATTAAAAACATGAACATATTTTTGTCACTTGATCATGGTATATATAAAAATTTAGATAAAAAAAAAGAAAATATGACATTGTATGCTACTTTTGTTCTTACGAGGTATATTCGTTTGGGATATTAAAATATCTCTCTCCACAAAATATTCTTTAATAGAATTCGAACTCTTGATACTATCAATAAAGCTCGTTCTATTATAGTTTTAACTTATTTATTAACGAGTCACACCTTTATATATTTATGCTATTACAAGATGCATTTTTCAAGAGAATGGAACATGATGCATTTTTCAAAAGAATGGAAAAACAAATGAATATAAAGATTAAGGGATTGTTGATCTAGGTATAATCAATCTATTTTCTATTTTTAATTCACATTTACTAAAATATATCTTGATCATTGCAGTACTATTTGCAAATTTCCTAACTGTACTTTTAATAGAAATTCTTAAATATTCTGAAAATAATACACTTGAAAGAAATTGAAGGATTCATATTTTATTTTAATTTATTATTTAAAATTATATATTCAATTCAATGAGTATTGGGTGTTATGTATTCATTGTAGTTATGTGTTTGAAAAGATATACATGTATGTAAAGAATAGTAAAAAAAAATCTTACTTTTGATTGAATAAGGAAGAATAAATTGGCAAGCCTAAAAAAAAAAAGAAAAATCATTTTGATAACGTGTTATATAAAAAAAATGGAACCAAACAGAGAGAGAGTGCAAATGAAAATTTTAATTTTAATTCTATTCATTTTTTTTTTCTCATTCTTCTCAAGTTTATATCACTCATAAATCTATTTATTTATAAACTGAACAAATGAGTTACAAGAATTGTAATTCTTGATACCGACATAAATACATACTAAACTTATTGACAATTGATTCTCTTCAATCTCAGTTAATATTCTGAAATCAATTGATGCTCTTAAATAACATATAGGAGGTCTTAGGTTATGTTTGAATGAGCTTATTGTTAACTTATATAGGCTTAATGGGTATTAGGATAACTTATTTTGTGTTTAAAAAAACTTACAATTAAAATACTGTACAAATAACTTTAAGTTGAAAAGCTACTTCTATGTAAAAATTAAAGAAAGCCAAATATGTTCTTAAAATTTCTCTCACTCACTGAATAAGAAATTAATCTCCCAAAATATAGTTAGGCGTCAAAATAAGGACTCCTCCCAAAAATATTTTCTCCATATAGAATCAAATTTTTATTACTGAGATTGATCTTTAAAAAAATCCGAATCATTTTCACTCAGACTAACACTTATTGGTTAGGGTCTCAATGCTCTTGAGCATTTTTAATATATTGTTAGGGTAAAATATACAAACATCTATCCAATTATGGATGAGATGCATGTTCACCCTCTCAATAAGAAAAAAAAAAGTAGCTGTTAAATAATCTATATGTAATAATTGAGTGTTCCATCCAATACTTTGTTAAATTTAACTAATGAGATGATCATATGTAATATGGACATGACCTATCAATATTTTTTTTATTTTTCTTTTAAAAATAACTCATGAAAATGATAATAAAATCAAACTCTTTATACTAATTTTAAGATGCATCATCCTTTTATTTGTGACTTATTTAGAAGAAATATTAATATGTTAAGTATTTAATTAATATTGCTTTTATTGAGAAATGTATATGAAACTTACCTAAAATTAAGGTTATCAAAACGAGTTTAAATTCGTTTGGCCAACTCATTTTACCGCATATATTATACGAGTCAAATTTCTATTTTAGTGATCTTATAAAAGTAGATATTTTGGATTCCTATAACAGCACTACACTGGAGAAATTAGCAGTTACCTGTTAGGCATTGTGGTGGGAGCGTAACCAAGTGTGGCAAGGCAAACAAGCAAAACCCCCCATTCAGGTAGCTATTCATGCCATGACTACCTTACAGAAATATAAAGAAGCCAACGGGGGAGAAAATACTATCCCCATTCGAAGGACAAGGACCTTTCATTGGAACCCGCCACCCCAAAACTTTGTTAAGATCAATGTTAATGTAGCCATCAGTGATTTGTCTCATGCCTATGGAATAGGAGTTGTGTTTCGAGATTCCAGTGGAACCTTCCTAGCTGGTAAATGCTGCAGGAAATTGGGAGACGTTGACTCTTACAGAGGAGGGCTTTTGGCTGCTAAGGAGGGTCTGATGCTTTCAAAGGATATGGGTTTCTCGAGGATTTGGCTGGAAGGGGATTCTCAACACGTCTACAAAGTGTCGAAAAATGGGTCTGAAGATCTGTCACTGAATGGTTCCTTAATCAGGGACATCTATTTACATGCTTCTTGGTTTTCAGCTTTTGACTCTAGTTACATCTCCAGAAGTTCTAGTAAGCTAGCTGATGAACTAGCTAAGTTGGCTTTATCTGGTTCTGTTAATAATGTCTGGACTGAAGTCCCACTGGATGTAATCCTCAACTCTATTTCTGTCGATTTGGCCAATTTATAAAGTGCGCACTTCATATCAAAAGAAAAAACACTCGCGGATTAAACAGATCAACCCCATTTATACGTTTATACAAAATGATCTGCTCTTTTATTCTTTTTGTAACACCAAGGACTATGTAATTAATTTTTTATATTTATATAAGTTTTGAGTATGAATAATTAATATTTAAAATATGTAAATTTAGACTTGGATTATTGTAATGTAATGCTTGATTTTAATGTTTGAGTTTATTGAAAAGATATGTTATTTTATTAAATTAAAAAATTTCTCATATAAACGGGATAGCCTATTTAAGTTATTAAGTTTATATAAAACAAGTCAAATTAGTATTTTATTAACTCATTTAAATTTAAGTATTTTTAAAACAACTTGTTTAACTTATAAATTAAATAGTATATCTTGATTATATGACATTCGCAAAATTATTCGTATTTAATCATTTGATTCCCTTATTTAAAATCAAAATGACAAGTAACATTAAATTTCTTTGAAGCTATTTAATCCACGGATTCAAATTATCTAACCTAATTTGTAATCATGTACCTAAAAGAAAAATGTTTACTTTGTAATCAAACACTTTCGTAGAGAGGGAATAAAAATTAAATCCTAATGAGTAAATGTCGTGTTTAAATAGAGAGACCACGGGGGGAAATAGGAGAAACCCTAAGGCGGTGGCACAGCGGGCATAGAACACTCCTAAGCCTCCACTAACGCTTGGAATATTTGCAGCAAAACCTCTCAGCTTCTCGTTTCTGAAAGCCACACTCTTGGCACAGTTTCTCGTGATTCAGAACACAAACAGCACCAATTTCATCGTTCTGGTTCTGGCAATGGCGGCACCCAGTGGTGGCCGATTCCGCGAGCTCATCAGGAAGTACGGAAAAGTAGCACTCGGGGTCCATTTCAGCGTCTCTGCGGCCTCCATCTCTGGCCTCTACGTCGCCATCAGGAGCAACGTCGATGTCGAATCCATTCTCGAGAAGTTCCACATGGGTGCCGTCTCCGACCGGGACAACCAGAACCCACCCCCCTCTGCCTCTGCACACCCCGATGCCCCCTTCGCGTCCGAGGACAAACCCGCTGCCTCGGCGCCGGTCCAAGACAAGAAGACGAGGAATCGTACGGCTGAACTCGCGGCTTCCGCCGGTGGGGCCTTCGCCCTCGCTCTGCTCTGCAACAAGGCTCTGCTCCCGATTCGGGTTCCCATCACCGTCGCGCTGACGCCTCCTCTAGCGAGGTTCTTGGCGAGGAGGAACATCATCAAGACTAATGTATGAGCTTTTGCCAGTATATGTCTCTCCCCCGTTCCCTTTATTGATTGTGCCTTTTGGGTAAGAACTAGATAATGCGTTTTCCATGTGATTAGTTTCAACATGGGGTTTTTATATTATGTGACAATACAACGATGAGATAAAACTTGTGCCTTGTTATAGTTTTATGGCCATGCTTTAGACATGGAAATTGAATAAGAAGAGAAATGCAATAAGAGGAGATCAGGAGAACCAATAAGAAGAGAAATGCAATAAGAGGAGATCAGGAGAACCATAAGAATCTGTGGCTTGATTTTGAGTTGAGTAAATTGACATATTGGTATTTGAAAATGTACTTGCGTTTTAGTCCTTGATTATTCAAGTATATAATTCAGTCCTTAAATTATTTAAACTCATTTCATATTAAATACTGAATCATACACTTAATTTAAATCAAGGACTAAATTATAAGCAAGGTACATTTTCAGGTTCTGATATGTTATTTAGAAATAGGGAAGGAGAAGCCTGTTTGTTTAACTTACCCTGCAAGAAGCAGTTTTCCAGCTAACAACTTCTAATATATAAGCTTCTAGATTTATTTGTTGGGAGAGTTGGATATTTCTTGGACTGACATACTGAATTCTTTACCCCACAATGTGATGTACTGGGCTAACCTCAAAGTAACGTACCTAGGTTCACTTTTGAGTTTAAGTTGTTGCTTTCTAAGTTGATTCTTGCTCCCAGCTATCAGGTTGTCTCATATCGTGCTTTCATTTGGACAGAGCTGGTCCAGATCCTTCTATTGGATGGTACCATAGTAGTAGCAATGAGTGATCCTTGCACTAATATAAGATAATTGGAGAGATCGAGGAGTGACTAGCTTTGGCACCAACTGCTCTTTGTACTGAAATACTGAAAGCCAGGTTGAGCAAGACTTGGTCTGGCCCTAAACCGCCTAACAGCATTTATTGAGGAGGGGTTGTTTCACTCACAAAATCTTGAGTTAATTGGGGAGTTTATCAGTATAAAGAAGTGGAATCTCAAGTGAGAAATTAGTATAACCTTCAAATGATTGATATTGGAGTAAATTAAAGTATGCAGGTTAGCAGTAAGAATGTTCATCTTGACCTGAATAGAGCAGTAAGATTCTTTCACGTGGCTAAGGAACCTATTTTATTTTTGGTCAACACAGAAACTACTCCCATAATCCCTAGGATGATCCTTGTTTCGTGGAAACCTCGTCAAGGTTATTTTAGTGGGGCAGTCATTCTCTTATTCAGAGAATATAGGTAAAGTGGTGTCATTAGAGATGAACAGGGTCAATGGGTTAAAGGTTTCATGAAATATCTGGTGTACAGGAACAGCAATTTTGGCATAGCTTTGAACTACTGTGGAAGGGCTGAAATCAGCTATGCTTTCCACCTTCAAGTTGAATCAGATTCACAGTTGGCAAGTCACCTTGTAAAAACTCCTCAAACAGACACTTCATCTCATCAAGTATGTCCCTACTGTAGAACCACCCCACGTTAACCGTCTGGAGGGCCTTCAAGTAACATGTTCCAACTGTTTTTTTTTTCTTTTTTTCTTGGGGCGGGGCATGGATGCAACACCTACCTATGCAGTGCTCCCATATCATGCCTTTCATGCCTTACCTTGGGTTCCCAAAAATGTTTGGAATAGTTGGAAATAAGGATAAAAATGAGAGGATCAATATCATAACGAATTCAAATAATCAATAAGATGAGACATGGCAAAGCATCACAAGAGGAAAATTGCAATTAAAAGCAAAAATGTCAACATGCTAATATGAAGCTTATGAGCGCAGAATTCATTGGTGAAAAATGAAGGGTATTCATTCTTCAATTATATTCAGTTCATCAGATCCTGACAAGCAGGAGGTAATCAATCAATGCAAGATAACCAAACGCATTCAAATGCCTTAGAAATTCCAATAATCACCTTCCCAGGTCACCAAAATCGAAAGGTGCTTCAGTTTGCATCTCTAAATGTAACAGGAAACCCACCAATTTTGTTCCTAGCTCCTAGAAGTAAATTGGTTCTAACATGTGAAATGAAAGGTTCTAATTGTAGTAATCATAACACTTGAAAACACATGAGAACATTTACATTTCAGTACCTTTAAATTTTAAATATGGGCACCCTGTTGGCTTTAAGGAGATAATGATGTACATTTATAACTTCAAATTTATGCTACAGCTTCTTTCAGATGCTTAAATTCCTCGCAATCAGCTCCAACCTCAGTGCCAAGAAAAGCTTCGGCACCATCTTGGTTAACATCAACTTGAAACCCACAGAAGTTGAATTCTGATTGCTCGTCACTTACAGAGGCATCTCTAGTCAGCGAGCCGATCAAGTAACCTTTCATATATGCATCACAAGCCTTGAAGATGTTATGACCACGCGCCTAAAATGTTCCTTGATGAGCACTTCGAAGTCCTAGAATTTTCAGCAGCATGATAACAATCAAACATAGTCTGCACAATCAAAAGAAACTACAACATCCTCGACACTGAACACTTGAAATCAATAAATCCAAACATATTAGAATGCAGTTATAGTATAGTAAATATAGTATTGACTTCCTGACACATCAAGTATTGTCAAAGAAAATTTTGTCATTTCGGGCTAATGCAAAATCCCACAATTAATAAAAGTATAAAACAATTTCATATACTCGTATTATCAAATGAAATGCCCATCTCTGCAATAAGATTACTTGGACTAGTTGATTTTAATATATCTTGTAAATTCTCCTCTTTCTTCTTTGCTTCCCCCAACCTTTTATTTTTAGAGTTTTAATTAGCTATGGGATGATGAGATGAACTAGATACTGAGTTTAGGGAAAGCTAAGCTAAGTATAATACAATAGTGCTTTATCTAATCTTAATAAAATAGGGAAATTGTTCAACCAAATGGATGGGATTAAACAAAACATCTCATAAACTTTGTTCATTACCTTGGGGGGTTTCCGCATAAGATACATCATTGTCATGCAGTTAAGTAAAAATGTATTCTCATTGTATGACAAGGAATTCTTGTCTCCTTCAGCTGTACCAATCTGCTTATTATACCCAGCTTCATTGAAGTAAGGCTTAGAGTTGAGCACTAACCCTTGCAGTGAAACCAGGACTTGAAGGATGCTAGAAGATTTTGGATCCCATACTTCACTTCCTCTGCCTGGCCGTGTATTTAGAAGGCTAAGGCACACCTTCCCTTCCTCATACAGATTAGGGTTGATTCGCCAACCACCAGAATGATAGCATACTGACTGCAGCGTTTGAGACCCAGTCAAAGAACAAAGAAAGACATAAGATATTTAAATTTGGACTAAACTTAAACATATTGAATACATAATTTCTATTTAAGTATCTTTCCCTTTCTTTCATGGGGTTTGGATAATAAATTCTAGAAAAACTTTACAGCTTCAAAATACTGTTCCTCAGCAGTGAAACATCAGGGTACTCTGGCGGAAGGTGAAAATCAAAGAAAAAGAAGAGCCCATCTGGTAAGGGGTCCCATATGCCCCTAGTATAACTGCTCTCAACAGATCCATTCTATCTTCATAAACTCGTACGTAGATTTCCTCTGTCAAAAATTTTCAACTGTTTATACTTACTGAAATGGTGTACAGGACACTACGAAATTGACACGGCATCAGATAAATGTATCACTGACCAGGAAGGTTATTCTGCAGTATGGTCCAATCTTGTTGCACCTTCTTGAACCATTTTTGGTTGGTATTCTGAAAGTGGATTGAAAATCATATCGTGATCTCAGTATGAAATAATAAAGGAAATTGCATTCAAAAGAAAGAAACAAACATGTAAATGTATGTGTTGCACTCTCACTTTTAAAAGACAGAAACACATTTAAATGTGCTGCATGCTCATATGTTTGAAAGCTCCTAATATGATTAAAACTCTAGATCTTCGGTATAGCCAAAAATTTAAGCTAGATTAACACTAATCAGTAACTATCATTGTTGTCAATATGTGGAAATGTGCATGCGCACGTCTTGCTCAATAGTCATCAAAGGAAAATATAATGTATAATAAACATGGAAGTACCGACTCAGTCTCTTTCCCAACTTACATCTATTGTTTCTTAAGACGTCAGAAATAAGGCAGCAGCAGTACCTGTCCATTTGCATGAATAAAATAATGGTGTGAAGGATCTTTAATTATGTCATAGTGGTTGAAACCGCAAGCATCATTGTAGTGACTTGCGGGAGCATCTTCATTACTCAAGCCACACAATGTCTCTGATGCTCCCAAAATTTCAGATGCTTCTGGAGCGACGACAACTTGCTCACTCTTTCCGTTCTTATTACCTGAATTATCACCATCAATGGCAACAGATTTCTGAGAAATATACTCATCACTAACGACGAGTGATGGAAGTTCACTTTCACCTTTCGACTGCAAATGAACAGGACCTGAGTTTTTTTGGCCCCTCAAAAATATTCCAGTGGCAAGTCTGCTTGAATTTTCCCTCACAATATCCTGCACATCGTTATCTTGCATAAATAGAGAAATGGGCTAATAATTACAACCAACATATTTAATTGACCCATAGAATATTTACCATAGGACAAATGCATTCATCCAAGGGGAAAACCGACTGGAAGACCCTTCTTCTCAAATGAGGATATAAGAATTTCTTTCCAGTATGGGGATTTCAAAATCACTTCATCTTTCAAATATTAAACAAACTGTTTATACTGAGATGCATTACTAAATATATTTATGTGTATACATAGGAAATGAGAAAAAGCAGAAGAACAGCCAAATTTTGCTAGATTGGGAACTGTTAGATTTCCAGAAGCCATATTTCTTATTAATGAGTAGGGCGAACTTTTAGATAGGTATCCTGGTATAAGTACCAGATGACAGTTTCTTTCTTGGGCTTCCTCTGAGAAAGAATCAGGTTTAAGACTTACTGATAACCACAGTACAGGTGGAAAAAGAAACAAACCTCTCTTGAATCCTCAAGGACTTCCATTTCATCATCAACAGTTTCCCAGCTTACACACGCACTTATTTCACTCCCAGCTACAAGTGATTGAGCTTCATCATCTCGACTAACAACATAGATTGCCTGGGGTCCAACCTAGTATGGTAATTAGTATTATCCAAAAAAAAAAAAACAAAAACATCAAAATTGATAGTAAAATACAAATGAAAAGCCGTGAGGGCAACTCAAATAGAAAGGGAGAGAAAAACACAGTAGACAGATTGAACGTCCATAAAGGAAAAAAAAACGCATAGATGAATGAGCTGATTTTTCAGAAAAGTGCAGAATAATGCGAATTCGAATCTAAATTCAAAAAAGAAAATCCATTGCTTCAGAGGAAAGAAGGAGCAGAAGCAGGCAGCAGTAGCTAGAGGGTGTGATTGTTAAGGGCAGCAGTGGGTCGCAGAGAAAACAAGAATAGAAGCCAGAAGACTCGACGCTGAGACAGGCTCACAGGGGAATGTATTGGGTGAATTTGGCTCATTTTGAGAATAATTTCACTTATAATTTCTTTTATTAATGATTATGGACTTGCATTTATCCTCTGTACATATATTTAATATATTACTTAATGAGTAATGTTAAATTCTGTAAAATTATCCTAATTATTTAAAAAACTAATATCTTTAATATTTTAAAAATAAGAAACAAACTTCCAATATTTTATTCTTTCAAGAAGAATTTTTCAAAGAGAGAAACGATATGTGCATAATTTGTTATAAAGTTAAGCATTGTTTGATATATAGTGTAAGGTTTGATAATATAAATTTATATTATATGGTTCATTTTATCATATATTTAGTGTGATATATGATCTATTTATTTTTATTCAATTATTATAAAATAAATTAATCATACCACAAGTGATCTGATAAGACTTGATACGATTATTTTGTATTAGATTAGATACAAATATAATACTTCAATACCAAATCAATCATAGCCTTTGCTCGTGAGTTCTCCTCCTGTAGTCAGATCTTATACTATCAAGTTTTATACTATCTTATATTATATTATCAGATCTTGTACTATTAGACCTTGTACTACTAAACTTTATCTATATAATATATTAAATAAGACCTTAAAGTTAGTCTTAGTCAAAATAAGTTTTTAAAAAATCATTTATCACCCAGAAGAAAAATCATAAGCAAATTTTACTAAAAAATGAATCGAGTCACCTTAAAAAACATTTTTTAAAAAAATTATAGAAATGAATGAGCTGATTTTTCAAAAGAGTGCAAAAGAGGACGAATTTAAATTATAAAGAAAGGAAGGCCAACCGGAAAATGTATTGGGTATATTTCTTACGGAGGAATGCTAAAATTCTATAAAATTTCTCCTAATTATTCAAAAATATTTAAACTACAAATATAAAAATATTTGGAATAAATGTTTATTTTAATTCTTTAATTATATATACGATATCATATTAGTTCTTCATTTATAAATACATGAAATTAGTTATTCAATATCAATTTATGCCATCAAATTAGTCAAGACAAAAATGATGACATTAATTGTTATTAAAGAATCAATTTGATATCGCATATAAATAAAAAATCATATTATTTCACATATATCTTAAAAAGAATAAAATGAACATTTACTCAAATATTTAATATTTTAAAAATAAAAAACAAACTTTCAATATTTTCTTCGTTCAAGTAGAATTTTTCAAGCAAAGAAATAAAATGTTTTTATTGCTACGATTCAATTGAGGACGTGATCAGCGTAAGGTCAAGGAGGAATTTGAAGTCAATTTCCATCCAAGTAAGTCTTAAAAAAAATCATTTATTAGACCAGGAGAAAAATAATATGCACTTTTTATATAAAATCGACTCACTTAAAAATTCAATATTCCAAGAATACAAACAGACCACAATTTAAATTTTACATATTCAGCTCATAAACTATTACTGAATATTAAATAATATAGTTTCAAACCTATTTAGACATTGTTCAAACAAAATCAAGTCATTTGGTCTACAACACAAGGACATTAGCAAGATAATAAGCAAAATAACATGATAAGACAAATATACACAAGCACAAATCCTACTTGTAGACAAAAGAGCAATTTTAAGTACATAAAAGATATTGATTCATTTCATTATTTACAAAACATAAATACCACATGAAAACTAAGCATGCCAGTCAGACATGCATTGACTCACCAAAATGGATACTTCAGCTACTTAAAAGGAGGTTTCCATCTCAATCTCTTTCCCTTAATTTAGGAAAGGTCAAAGAAATAATAGGTGAATTATATAACTCAATAAATAACTAATATCTACTGCAACAAAAGTAGAACAGGCAGAAGCACAAATTTTCAAAGAAAATAACTTCAACCAAACTCGTCACCTATTAATTAAAAAGGAGACAACCTTCAAATCAAAAAAATTTATAAATTTTTGTGCTCCACAATTTATAAGGAAAATTTTAAAAAGAAGCTTTTGTGATTGAATGAGCACTAATGGATTTAGTGCTTATGCAATTATAACATAATAACAATTACCTAAAACAATATTGTTAAAATCAAATCAGACAGTAAATTAGTGAGACTTTTGGTTGAGGTTCAACTAATTCAACAATCTAAACTCCCTAGTCAAGCCAAATAACGTCATAAAAACAATCTATATGTAACAACATAAAATTCATGAAAAAATTCATAAAATGTAAAAATTATTGAATTTTTAAAAATAAAAAATTGATGATTGACCTGTTCAAGCGGTTCAACTGACTGGTTTAAGTGCTTTTGTTCGATTTTGACTAGTTCAAGCTGATTTAACTGTAAATTCAGTTATGAAGCTAAAGAGACAAAATTTAATATTTAAAACTACAAAATAGAAAAACAAACATTAGTCACTCACAACCAATGTATGGATTTCACACTTTCTTGTTTCCCAAAGCTCACATTAGAAGAAAAACTGCTATCAAGCTCATATAATACATTCAACGGAGCCAAACAATTGTTCATATTCACCCAATTGGTTTAAAATACTATCAATTTCCAAAATTCCCAAAGCTTTCTTATTTTCTTCCCTAAAACCCTAAACAACAAGTAAAGTCTTAATTGCCCTTAAATACCTAATAAATTCAAAACTACAAACCAAAAGATTTACCTAAGGAGGGGGTAAGGGGAAAGGGAAGTGGCTAGGTCGTGCACATATGATTCTTAGAGTCACACACCACAATGTAGCAGAACACCCACACAATAAGATGAGTGGCGGGGGAACAACAAGAACCTCGATCTTGAGTTTTAGAATCCTCTAGGCTAGTTGAAGAAATCGAAGAAATGGCAAATTAGGGATTTAGAACTGAGATAGAGGAAGAAGAACGAGAGAGGAATGATGTTTTGAGACTTCGATTCCGATCAAGCAAAGAAAAAAGGGGCTTATATTGGGTTTTATTAATGGCTAAAATACCCTTAATTTTTTGTTACTTTAACTCTTTTTAATCTCTCTTACTAACAAAATTTAATCACTTCTTTAAATCATTTGACCTTGCAAAATGTGCATAAGTAAAAAATTATTCAACCATTAATTCATTTCTTAACTTAATTTAGACACATTCTCAACTCACATACTCATTTACTGTTTATAGATCAATAAACTTCGTAGCCTCTTCAATGTAAATGTTAAGCCTTATCTCACGACTTTTCAAGGTAAAAAGATCAACCTTTTGACAATAACATGATCAAGACCAAGTTCTAAGAAAATATCAATATGCCAACATCACTAATATCTCATTATATTTTCCCAACTCATTCCCATTTAAATAGTCCTTAGGGATTTATAATAGATTCTGTATTTATAACCTCTCAACTGACATATTATGTTCTTTAATCTAAATCATAACCATCTTAGCTTCTAAAATTTAAATGAATCACTACTCATTTCAATCTTTTAAGCCTAGTTAAGATGTTATAACCATAATTGAAATCTTTATTTTCAAATTAACCAGTACTTAAGTTTATTTACCAAAATGCCATCTAGTTTAATATAGTCGCAATTAGAATTTTTTTAGCATTTTCAGAGTACTAATTGAACCATTTAAAATTTCCTAGAACCAACATAGTATCAAAGAAACAATTTCAACCTTTAAATAGCATAACACCAATTTTATTTCTTAAACATTTTATAATTAACCTAGACCAATTCAAAACAAAGCATGATTACTTAACTTATATTCCAACTTATAGAATTTATTGTAATTTCTACTAACCAAAATCTAAGCGAGAAAAAGATGAATATGGAACTAACCTTAAACCATGATTTATCTTGAGCCTGAATAATTAATCTCCAATTATTTTAGCTGAATTTGCCGTAAATAAAATATTTCTTCCATCTCCAGAGTTAGAAACTTATGGTATCCCATAGTTAAGGAATCTTCTATATGACTAGTTAACATCTAGTTTTTTTTTTTTTTCAGTGAATAACATCAAGTTTTTCATACTTACGAATTCTCATATACTTATATTCTACCAAAATTTATTTCAATTTCCAGTCATTCATATAATTATGTTATGAACATATTCCAGGCATTCAAACTGAAATAAATTTTCTTATATGATCTCTAACAACAATCTTGATACAACCACATCATTTTATTTTTGAAAATTCATCGAAACTAATTACTTAAAATCCATAGCAAGTCTTAATTTCTAGTAACCGAACAATATAATATAATAATTATGTCGTACTTTTCTCCACGTTTCAAAATTATACAATATCAAAATCTAAGTAAACTTCATTCATAAACAAACTATAATCTTTAGAAGACAAATTTGAACACTCACAAAGAGTCAATTTATAAACTTTTCATTCTTAATTTCTCAAATTCAAAACTTCATACCCTTTAACATAACTTGTAGGCATCTTATTTACAATAATCTAACTAGTTTCAATTTAAATTTTATTTTCATCTATAAGATAACCATTGTATTATGATTACTTTCAGGGCATTTATGCCCACTTAAAGTCCCTTACATACTCATTATCCAAAACCTTGTTACAATTACATATGTGCCTCTTGAAAACACAATGTGTTAAGCTCCTTAAGTTGGGTTGAAATTTTAAAATTTCTAAGAGCTAAAATAGTAACTAGACTGTACCAGTAGATGGTAAACCCATTAGATATGGGCTCATGGACCAGATTTGGCCCAATGGATAATAAAATATCTACTAAAAACACGTGACAGAAAACAAGAAACCTTGCATAACAAAATAGGCACTACTGGATGGAGACAAGAGGTCAAGGAGAGAGAAATCTCAACGACAAGAAGGGGGTTTTCCATTAAAAGCAGGATTCTGGATACGGATATTACTTTTCTCTTGTTCTCTTTCTTCTTTAGAGATATTCCCTAATTCTCTTTTCTCATAGTTCCATCAGAATATCATTGCAGCAGGTACCACCCTTGACGGGAGCTATGGTAGTTTGGACGATTAGATGAGCATACTGTAGCTGGAGAGCTCCAGGAGCTCGGAACAGTAACTATATATTCTTATTCAACCATCAACTTTTCCTTTTTACCGATAAGCTAACAACTCAGTCAAGCCTCCTATTGCTTACTCCATTCTATGAATACTTTCAGTTATTTCCACATTAAATCCTTGAGCATTTTCTGTAGTTCTATTTCCAGTGACAACTATCTTTAGAAGGTTCATTTGACTTAGATGTGCCACTAGTAGATCCAAACTATCCACAAATATAATATACTTATAATTCTAAGCATATCTTCGTTGGTTTCCAAACCTATGCCTGCACTCTTGTAAGACTCTAACTTATATATACTATAAGTTAGACAATTAAGGAGATATATTAATTCAAAATTTTAAATTATGTTAGACATCCTAATATGTCTCTAACAGCGTCTCAATTGTGAGTATACTAAGGTATATAACTACAATTGTGACCCTACTGTAAAACACTTACTTCATTAACCACAAGAACAAAAATAAAATTATGATACCAACTTCGTTATGACCTAATCGAGGATCGTGATTACTGCATGGTGAGGGAGGAACTTGAAGTCATTCCTCATCCAAGCGTGCAAGCCATCAGAAAACTATTTACCAAACTAGAAGGAAAATAGTATACAATTTCTACATAAAATTGGATAAAATCTCTCTTGAAAATTCTACATTCAAAGAATACAAGCAAACCACATAATCCAAATTTTGCACATTCAAGTCATAAACATGTCATTGGATATTCTAGTTTCAAACCTGTTCAAGCAGTGTTCATATAATCAAGTCATTTGGTTCACAACACAAAGACTTACCAAGATGATAAACAAAATAACAAAATAAATATAGACTGACATATATTCTACTTATAAACAATGAACAGACTCTAAATATACGAAAGATATTTATACATCTCATTATTTACAAAACATAAATACCACCCAAAAACTAGGCATGCCTACTGAGGTAAGTGTGGGCTCACCAAAATGGACATATCATCTACTCAAAGGAGGATCAAAGCTAGAAACAATTTTTTTTTCCTTTATCTAAAGAAATACACATTAATAATAGATGGGTCATTCAATTCAATCAATAACTAATATTTACTATAGTGAAAGTCAAACAAGTAAAGGCACAAGTTTATGAAAGAAAAATAATGTTAACAAACTCATCACTTATAAATTAAAAAATAAAATATATTTTATTCCCTTAAATTATAACTCTCTCAATTAAAAAATTATTACATGCTATTAAAGCGTTATATAAAATTATGCTATATTTATTTATATTTTTTTACATTAACATTTAATGATTAAAAAAAATTATTATTAAGAAAAAAAATACTTGCCAAGAAAAAATTAATAATAAATATTAACATATCAAAATATAAATAAATAAAATATAATCTTACATACCATTCAAGAAGCATGCAATAATTTTTCCCCTCAATTTACTCCTTAAAAATTTGTTTTTTATCATTTAACCTGAAATTTGACCCAAATTGGCAATCTACATTGAAGAAAGAGAAAACTTATCTTAATTCAGCAAAATCAGAACACCATTAATTTGAACGGTCTACATTTACCCGGTAGACCCATGCACACCAGACCACTGCCTACTCCTGTTCCTCTGGCCTTAAATCCATGGATACGGTGGGTGCAGGTTCAGCGAGAGCTTGGTAGACTGTGATCGGCTTCGGCACCGTGGGGAAGCCCGCCAGCGAAGATGATCGTCTGCGTCGCCGTCGTAGGTCACCAGGTGAGTGAGTCTCCACCCTTTTCCAGAGAACACGATCGTGTGCTCATCGTCGTCGATCTGAATAAGAACTCAATTATTTTTTTCTGAATATTTCAATTTTTATTTTTTTTGTTTCTTTATCCGATGAGTGCAGAACAATCCGCTGTACATACAGAGCTTCACTGAGGCTGATGATGCTCTCAAGCTTCATCACATCGTCCACTGCTCCCTCGATGTGGTCGACGAGCGAGGTGCGTTCCTCTGCGCTCTTCCTCACTTTGATAAAACCTAGAGTCTGGTTGGATTTGAGTATTTTGGATTTTGGTTCATCTACAAGTTTAGTTTTTGATTCAATTATTAATGGTTGATATTTTGGGACCCTCCGCTTTTGAGAAGAGCTCAATTCTGAAGTTTGGATCACAATCTTATATAATGTGTTTTCTTTTTTTCGTTTTTTATTTTTTTTCTGTTGGGGGTACCTCTGAATCTCATGGAGTGTGTTCGTTTGTTTGGTTTGTTTGGTAGTGAACAATCCTAAAAAATCTGGACCGATGCTGAATGAGACGTTTCTGGGGCTGCTTTATCCTATTGAAAATTACAAAGTGTGAGTGCATTTGTTGTCTGTTAGAAAAGTTTTTTGTTTGATTGTCTTTAATCCAACAATAAAAGTGGGTGGGTTTTCATTTTTGTAATATGATCTGCAGCTATGGATATCTGACTGATACAAAGGTGAAGTTTATCTTGGTGACCACGGATCTGGATGTTAGAGATGCAGATGTAAGAAATGTGAGTATGGATAGAAATTGATGGTTTTCTTTCTTTTCCTTAGTGTGATTTTCTGGAATGTGTGTGTGTGTGTGTGATTTTTCACAGACCTGTTCCCTTGTCTTCTTGAATTGAAAGATTTAACTCATGAAGTATTTTTTTAGCAATGATGTTGGGGATGTCGATGCTACGTGCTTTTGTTACTCTGCAATTGTATATTGGAGTAAATACTGATAGGTATTAGGTGCTACTAGTGCTACTTTGATCCCAAGACGAGGGGGTGATTATTCGATATCTTATGGAAATTTCTTCTATGATATAATTAATTGCTGAATACCAATAAATTTTTATGAAATGGAGCACCTATCTATCACACAAAAGAAATGCTGATGTTTTTTAGGCATGAGCAGTGAATGGTGGCAATATGCTTCAATTGGGCAGCAGTTATCCCCATTGAACTTATTAAGTTATTATATGTAGAATCTTGGTTTTTAACTGGAAAATAATATATCAATCATGATCCTATTTAACTTATTATATAGTTGAAAATTAAATTCAGTCATTAGAGCAATACTGGCCTGTATCATGTGTATGTGATTCAGTATTTTTAGATGAGAGACTAGCATGCTTTGGGATAGGGTTATTTTCCTGGCTTCACTTTGGTGCCCTCCACCACATCTTCAGGGGATTTCCTTGTTAGAAAATGCAAAGGGGTTGGAAAGCTCTCGTGTTCCTTGCTTTGTTTTTCTTTGTTCTTTCTAAGAAGGATATCTTGTCCTCTTCATTCTAGGCCTTTCTTCTTTTGTTCTATTAACATTCTTGTTTTATAAAAATAAAAAGCTTGAATTATTAAGTTTTTATTGATATAAGTAACACAGATGTTTCATTTAAGGATGTGACATTTTCATGTTTACCTGCGGTCATTTTCTTCATTGATGAAATAGTTGCTTTTCTTTCTCTCGTTAGTAGTATACAGTTAAGACTATATGATTTCTTTCAAGGAGTTGCATAAGAATTTGCAATTTTGCATCAATACCAATATGCTCTGATAGTTTTCTCATCCACGTGCTTTTTCTTGTTAGTTGAGTACTGATGGGTAATATTTATAGGAGATTTAGCTACTGTTGTCTTCATTTTGTCACATAACTCTAGATACAACTGCCTATGAAGTATTATTCTGTGTAATGTTATTTTCTCCATTCTAAGTTCTTGCCAATGTACTTTACAGTTTTTCAGGAAGTTCCATGCTGCATATGTAGATGCAGTTTCAAATCCATTCCACGTGCCAGGTAAAAAGATAACCTCCAGAATTTTTGCAGAAAGAGTGAGCACAATTGTCAAGTCATTTGGCTTGAGTTCGACTGGGTGAACATTTATAACTGGTGCTAGTCTAATCCTTTGTTGATATCTCTGACACTAGTGTTTTGTTTTTATTATTTTTTGCCTCATAATTAGTAGTTTTCTGCTGGAATTGAATTTTTATTGTGGTAAAATGCTTAGGAACATTTTGAACAAAAATTGTATGTTCAATATATAATATTCTAAATGAATCATCACATTTGTTTTCTGTTCTGCCTTCTGCAAATTTGAGTTCTGAAAATTTATTGATCTACTGGAAGGTGAATTTGTTGAGATCCCCCTTATATTTGGCATTCAGGGGAGATGACTGAATTATGCTTTTGCAGTTTGCTAATTAGCAGCATTGATTAATTGTGATTCGACCTTGACTACATTCCCATATTTGCAACTCAACTAATCAAGATCAAATAATAGTGAAAAAGGCTCTGTTTTGGCATCAAGAGCATAACAAGGACCTCACACTTTCAATTAAGAGCACATAAAATTCTTAGCAAATCACCACCATGGAAGCTTTGGGTCACGGTTGAATGAAAGGCAACAACGATGACAAAGAGCATATTACATGATTATTGTTGCTCTAAATAAGAGCTGTTTAGCTTTCCAAAATTAAAATCTGACTTCTTCAGCAGAAGCCAGCTAGGAATGCAGGCTATGCAGTTAAAACTATCTCCCCCAAAAAGTTGACCAATTTTGAATCACCCTCCTAAATAAAACCCACAATGTGAGCTGTACTGATGAGATCATTGTTTCTCCATCTTCTCTCATTTGCATATGCTACTCTTATCCTTCTCATTTGATATCCTGGCCTGGTTTTCGGAGAAGGCCTCAGCCAGACACAAGGAGCCCGTTTGGATGCTTTTTTAACTTTTTAAAACAAAGTACTTTTGTTGTTAAAATAAACATACTTTTTTTTTTGTATTTTGCGGTGTCTGAATGAATTTTTTTTTTTTGAAAAAAAAAACCTGAAGAGCCAACCGGAGTAGATTTACTTGATTGACCTTCCGCTCATGTTTTGTTATAACTTGGGTTCGATTCTTAGGTATGACTTAGGTTCGATTCCTAGGTTATTCCATTGGTGGGTCATATATTTCGTTATGACTTGGGTTCTATTTTTGGGTTATCTTATTGATGGGTTATCTGTAAGTATCTTTGTAAACGTTCGTTGAGTTCAGGAGCATGTCATAACTCTATATTGGGGTGAGCCTTTTCTTTAACATAAATTTTCTTCTATCGAAAAAAAAAACTTGAAGAACTTAAAACAAGTTAATATTATACTTTTCTTTAAAAGAAAAAAAAACTAAACTTGTGCTTATGAAAAAACTTTTTTATAATATAGAGCTGTTAAAATTTTAAAAAAAAATACTTATCAAATAATATATCAAAATATAAAATGACTTTTAATTTTTAATAAAAATCTTATAAAATATTCATTGAGGGGTGAAATGCATTTCCAGCAACACAAACTTGCGTTTACTAATGTTATCCAACGGGAGCTCCCAACGATGTTTACATCTCAATTTGTACAATATAAAGACCATCTACTTCTTAAAATATATATATATATATATACACACACACACACTTAGTGTTTTCTATGAAGGCTCTAACATCACTAGGCACCTTCTCAAGCTAGCGTTATGACACAATATGTTTAATTTGACATTGAATTGTTCTAAATATTTAAAATTGTTGTTAAGTTGTTTTAAGGATTTCTATTGGATCTGATTACCCCTCGGTTTGATTCAAGTGGGATCATAGAATAAACACGACCAAAATTAATAAAGCTTAATATTTTCTTGAAGATATTTCCCCCTAATTGTCTTTCCCATGACAAAAGAAAGGAGTTATAGATATTTTTCAATATTAACCCTTACAAATTTTTTAATAATTTAATTTATGAGTAACATAATAAATAAACAAAATTTTAAAATTGAAGCAAAGCTGGAACCCTTAAAATAAAATTAGTTTGAGGAAAATTGACTAGAAATGCTTCCCCCTTGCATTCCCTTTCCCACTAAATTTTTAAACTCGCAACATAAATTCTTTCTCCTTCTAACTTATTATTATCTCAAATCCAAACAAGACACTTTGAATATATATATATATAAAAAAAACAAAACAAAACAAAAGGGTAAGCTTCTTAAAAGCCATAAGACGATGGTATGCAAAAGCAATAATCAAAGTCGCTAAACATAATATCATTATTATCCCAATCAATGGTGACATATTGCTAAGTTCTGGGTTGGTAAATGACATGCTTCAAATTTTCCACAGGAGCTAGTGAAAAAAAAAAAAAAGAACTTTTCCGCAGTCATATAAGATAAATAAATAAATAAATAAACCTTAAAAATTGTACATCTCCAAGTAAAGCCTACCAATATTAGATGATGCAAAATCCTCACCAAAACTGAGCTAAATAAAAACCTTTAATTGCCAACCAAGGTAAAAGCAGCCGCAAGCCTTTGGGGTGTTTTACCCATTGTGTGTTTCTCATTATCCTTGTTTCCAAAGAATGTGTCATTGGACCACATTAGTCCTTGTAATATGTTTGCCATCCTATCGAGCTCGACTTGGATACACTGAGATCATGCTGGAGCTGTCAACTAATAACCCACAGCCAGATCCATCCATCCTCTATTCTATGCATGATACTATGATAGTTGCTAACATCCCTTTCGTACTAAACATTTCTTCTCAAATTTAGTGGGAATCCCCGCTGAAAGGTTGCCGAGTGGAATCCTGAGTTCCCTTCTATGTTCCTATGCATCCCTGCTTTAACACCTTGCGTCTCAGGGCCTTTTGGAGCACTATGACGAGATATTGGGCCTTTTATTCCTGGACCTCTATAATTCAGACCTGTATTATTTAATGTTGTTTGTTGGAATCTGTTTCTTGGCTCAGCTCTTTTGTACCTATTCTCAGTCACAGCAGGAGGCACTTGTGTGGTAGATTGAACCTTGTTATCTCTCAGGTAATCAACTCTTTTATACCTGTTTTCGTTTACAGGAGAGTCTGAATCAATACTTTTTGAAGGAGAGGCTGTGTATGATGCAACACTTGTCTGATTATCAGCAGAGCGAGCCCTGTTCCCATTGTTGCTAAATACAGACCAGGCATTACTGCCGTCTTTGATACTCCTGTCTGATCTGCCCATCGAGAGTGGCATATGGTCGTCACCATCAGAGAGCACCTCCGCCTCAGTTTCAAACCCAGACTCAGCCGAACTAAAATTCTCATACTCAATAGAATCACTAGCATTGACAGTTAATGGGGCCATATTACCCTCCTGAGCCTTAACAGCCATATGTGCTGCATCTTGCAATTTTTTCCCACCACCACCACCTTTTTTAGATGGCCCATATTTGACATGCCTAACCATCATATATGCTTCTTTTCTCGTCAAATTAGGTCCACTTTCCACAACAGACACATCTTCTATCTGCAAAGAACTGTTTGAATATAGAATGGAAGGCTAGAAAAGAAATAGGAAAAAAGATAAAAATAAACAATCATAAAAAATAGTGCAGAGAAAATCCCAAATAAATCAGGTACCGTCATACCAAGGCAGAGAGACGAGATAATATTCCATTCAAGTCCTGATCTTCAGTGCCTGATGCCCTGCACTGTTTTAAATCAATAAAAAAATAAGCAATGCTGTGATCAGAATTCCAAGTCCAACATTGAAAAAGTACAAGCAACTAATTTTCAGTCATTATGCAATTTATACTATTAAATGAAACAATTTTTCTTGGTGCTGGAGTCCTCAACGCATTCATCCCAATCGCACTGATTGATCAAAGTAGCTACCACCTAGTGGGATAAGCCATGGTTGTTGTTGTTATTGGTATTGGTGCTGGAGATGACGACAAATAACCCAGAAAAGAAGAATAAAACATAGACAAGATTTGAAGAAAGTTATTCTATCAGCTAGCAAAGAATAGTTGCGTCTTCGTTGGCATGAAATGTAGAAAAGGTATGAAGAAAGTTATTCTACTTAGCTAGCAAAAAATAGTTGCATCTTTGTTGGCAATTGATCCAAGATTGCAACATCATCCAACTAGTGGCTTCCTTTCAGATCAATAATCTGCAATCTAATACCTTTTCTCTAAACATCTATAAGATGTAATCCTTTAGTACTGTTGAATTAGTGGACAAATATATACTAGCAATACTTCATATATACAGCTTGTAGACATAGGCTTGAGAGTTGCTGGACCAATAAAGAAATAGAGAATAGAGTTTCCAGAATTGACATGCCTACTGTGAGAGGCAGAGATAGAGAGGGGGTATTCAGAGAGGGAAAGTGTAATGCAGAAAGATAAGAGATGGGAGGAGGCGTTGGGAACTTGGGACTTCAGATTAAGTCAATCTAGTTGCTGACAGTGAACACCACTATCAGAGACCAAAAGGTAGATGCTCAAGAGGGGTTTGCATCTCCATTGATTCTTGTGTGGTTGGAAATGGCTGCCCTGACTCGCTTTTCCAAACTGCTATAAAACACACAGCTGTAAATAAATAATTCTACGTGGCATGTTGAGATTTTCTGGTCAGAAGTTGCACCGGTGCAAATAAATTGAGAGGTGACACTGTAGACTCAAGTGCTCTAAAACTAGATAAACACTGCACATTTTGCATTGGAAACGAACAAAGATTCTAAGTTAACATCACTCACTTAAATATTGCTTCCCGATGCTGTAGGGACAATATAGATAAACACCTTAACTTAAAACCAAACAGGGATGCCAGATATATATATATATATATATATATATAAAGTACCTTCACCCGATAACCCTTCTCCATTAATTTTTTAACCATATCCGCTTTCATCTTCAGGTCTTTTAATTCCTGAAAACACCAAAATCGAAATGTCAATAAATCATATTTTCCTTTTGAAAGTTCAGTAAATAGCATATGACATTACATCTTGTGGTTCGTGACAAATATCTAGCATCCATTCACTAGCTTATCCCCAAAAGTGTCATTTTATTATTGCACCAGCATACACAATGAACATTAAATTGAGGATACCAGCTGTCAGACTTGAATTCTTTTCTTAAGATGATAGCAAGTATCAATTCCATTTTCTAGGAAATATAACTTTGCCACATCCTTGGAACAGAACAAGTTCAGAAGAGACAAACTAAATCAGTCATTCTTAACCTCAAAATTTCATCCTACAAATTAAAGCTTGGCTGGTTGCTCCATCAGGTCACTTGTTTGATGCAAGTGGCTCCAGGTGTCTCCAATTTTTAGGTCAGGCACTAACAGCTCTGGGTTAGGTCATGGAATGCAAGCACAGAGAACTAAGAGAACACTACAGTGCTACAACTTATAAACACGGCACTGCTTCAGCACACTTAGCTGCTAAAACATGCATCCTAGTCCATTTGTATGTGATACACTAATACTAAAGTTAGCCCCAAAAATATATAGGCATAGCCAATACTGCTCGATATGGCTACTGGAACCCATTGCAGCACTAAACCCCTCAACTGGAAACCTAAAAACTATATGCTACTGGGCTGAATTTACAGTAGATAATTCTGAAATGAAAGAAGTGAATGTGCTAAAATATCTAGGGGATATGTAAAATGAAAATAATAAAGAGAAAGAACTTACAGTTTTTCCAGAAAAGCGCACTTCCTTACAGACCCCTTTTCGCAAAGTCACCTCAGACTGCATGTGTTAGAAAACTGATCTAAGAACAACACTGTATCTCAAGATTTGCCTTTTACAACTCACTAAGCATGCTATAACAGCAGAATAACTATAAGTAATTAAAAAATATAGCAAATAAATGAAATATGTTATACTCCCTATTTGCCAAAAAAAAGGGGTATAAAATACTGTGAAATCAAGAATTTTCCAAGTAGAAGCAACAAGGTGTATTGGGATATTTTAAATTTCATGAAAAAAATGCAAAGCTTCACTTCCTAGCCACTTGATACAGCATGCTAACACTGTAAAAACTTTCAATTTTAAACCATAATGCCTGATGCATCATAACTATTCTTTCGAATAATGAAAAAAGCGCACGAATTTCACTTGGCCCATTTATTTTTCTCTGTGCCAGAACATTTTTCTGGTCTTTTTCCAATAAGTCTTGAAAAGATTGAAATTGAAGTTAGCATGTTATGAGATCGGGTCAGGATGCAGCCAGGCTTGGGGCAGTGCTCAGATTGTACCAAGCCCAAGAAAAAGCATCAAGTTCTTTAAAAGCTAGCAGGTCTATGAAGGCCTACTCCACTGACAGTGTCCAAATGACCATATTTAAAGTTTACACATATTCCTGGCAAATCAATCTTGACTTAAAAAGATGGAAAGGAAGCATGTACTTGTAAACGATATGATGCAGGAAAATATGCAGGGGCTGTTTCCCCATGCTCAGGCTCAAGCTGGGTTATTAGGATTTAGGAGCTTCTAATTAGCCTTACATCAATGCAGAATACCCAGTTATAATCCCAGTTACTTTATTTACTTATAAGTTGTTATTGTTCAATATCCTAAATAGGCAGAAAGCATATATTGCAGCAGCGGTTTGCTACTACAAATTCATATGTTTGACTATATCACAAACAAGCTCATTTAAGCTTATATAGACAATAGGAAGGGGGCTTCTTTTTCTTGAGGTACGGATTACCCTTATCTTTGTTCCATATCTCCATGGGAGTAGCCCAAACAATAGAGAAGATTATGAGATTTTCTTTAGTCAGGTGTAGTAGATATGAGATAGTGCTTGTTTGCTTTGTCACCAAAAGCACAGTGGAGGTGAAAACAAGTGATTCTAGGAGTAGTTAAAGTATTTGGCTACTTTTATAAATCAATTCTCACAAATTTCCAGGTTGTAGAATTGATTTTGAAAGAAGTAAAATTTTTTTACTTCTCCGGTGAATAGAATTTATTATGGGTATGGGAACTCTAAAATTTTCAAATACCTATAATTATATTTCAAAAGTGATTCTACTTCATCATCCAAACAAAATCAATTCTTCTAAACTAACTTTTGAAATATCATTCCCAAATGCAAATCAATTCTATTAACATTAATTCTGTCAACATCAATTCTTTTATAATCAATTCAACTAAATTGTAAAATCTAAACTAGACGAACCCGAAATCATGGTTGTCAAACTCTCAAGTTAACTTGTAAACTTGTTACAATTAGGACACAGGATCGAGTTAAATCACATGTAAACTCCCTTCTTTTCAAACTTGAATGAGTTCAAGCAAACTCGGACATTACTCTTGATTCTGCTAACAAGTCTATGAGCTTGGATTTGCACCTACTTTTGACCTCAAAATGCACATCTTTGGTTGATTTTGTTGAGTACTTGGGTTGAGTTGCCTCTGTTCTACAATATGTATTGGGTTTATGAAGCTGATTTTATGTTCTTATTTATTCTTGTTCTATTTTGGTAAACTGCAAAATATTGCAAATGCGCTTGGCAAAATATAACAGTTGGGTCAAGTATTGAGTTATGTTTTTACTTTTTCTTTTTCTTTTTGTTTTACAAGAGAGGCCTAAGACTAGGTGTGGGGAAGGGAGGGTAGGCCAAAGTGCCAGCAGAGCGGCCTAATTGAGAACCGATTCCAGGATTAAATAGTCTGCAAAGAGACTTGAAGCCACTTGAGCTAAGGCTCTTGGGTAGTTATGTTTTTACTTTATTACTTTTTTTTGCTTTGTTATGGAGTTGGAATGTTGAATATCGATTATGGATTTGCTATTAAATTATGTTTCGGTACTATGATATGTTTCTCACATATTATTTTTGAAATATGTAAACTAGTAAGAGTTTACAAGTCAAGTTTATTGGGGTTTTATGAGTTTACCTAAACTCTCAAGGTTGATAACCTTGGACGTGATCGTCCGATGAGTTGGGAGGTATGTTGTTTTCCTAAGAAGGAAGGGGTTTGGTTATTGGAAATTTGGTTGTCTAAGAACATTGCTCTGGCAGGTAATGGCTATGGTGTTTCCTTTGGAGCCCAACTCCCATTGGCATCAAGTTATCCAAAGCAAGTATGGCTTATATAGATCAAAATGGGTGAGATGTCAATGCAGTAACCCTAGTTTCTCATTGCCCATGGAAGTTTAATTCACAGGATTATGATACCTTTAGGTCTTTACTTTCCTTGAAGGTGGGTAATAGCTCTCATGTCAACTTTTGGGAGGACCATTGGGTAGGAGACTTCTCATTTAGAGATGCTTTCCCACGTCTTTTTCTCCTTTCCTCCTTACATAAGTATCCTATCCACAATTTCTATAGCATTTGAGATTCCATTTTTTCTTGGATTTCCACTTCTTTCGTAATTTAAATGATAGGGAATTTTCTAACTTAGTGTCTCATTTGTGTCTCATAGACTATGTTCATTCTTCTAATTTGGATAAAAGGATTTGGACTCTTGACCCTTCTAGGGTGTTTTCATGCCAATCTTCTTTCCAATTTCTTAGTCATTCGTTAATAGAGTGACTTTTGTGATAAACCACTTTGGAAGTCCAAAGCTTCCTCTAAGGTCAAGTCTCTCATTTGGGTTGTGGTACTTGATAGAATTAATACTAACAACGCCACAGGTTCCCAGGACACATAAGGCTCTTTCCCCTTATATGTGTGTTATGTTGGTGTTTGTTCAGAATTGGTTCCTCATTTCTTCTTACATTGTTTGACTTCTGTTTCTTTGTGGAATATTTTAGTTTGCCTTTTTAGTGAATGCTGGGTGTCTCCTAGGTTTTTTGAGACTAGCTTTGGTGCTTTTGGTAGAAGTGAAGAGGCTAAATGTTTATGGCAAAATTCAATCTTTGCTACTATTTGGAGCATTTGATTGGAGTGTAACGCTCATATTTTTAAGGAGGTTTCTTTAGGTTAGTAGCTGATTTGGGATAAGATTAGATGTTTGGCTTCTAACCGGTATAAAGCACGTGATCTTTTTAAGGGGTTTTCCTAACATATGCAAAGGGATTGAGCAGCTTTGCTCCATTGATGTTTTTCTTTTCATTGGTGTTTCATTTTTTATTTCTTATTTTTATATGGAGGATCCCTTATCCTTAAAATTTCTAGTAATTTTCTTCTTTTCATCTTAATGAATTTCTTCTTTTATAAAATAATTATCACAAACAGACTAAAATGACCAGGGAAAAAATCTGATTATTGATTTCCAAAAAATAGTGGTTACAGAATCTTCACAAAAAAGTTTGAAACATATACAATCCATAGCATACTGCACCTTGCTTTTGGCACGGTCCTTTTCTTTTTCTTGTTGTTTGTACTTTTCCTTGTGGAAGTCCATAATTTTACAAACAGGTGGATTGGCAGTTTTCTGAACCTGTAAGACATGATCAAAATTACAAAGATCCTTGTGATAGCTAGATTTGAGAACAAACCTATTATTCATATAATAAATGTCGCAAGAACTGAGAGGCATCCTGTTGTACTTGATCTAATTCTAACCTTCTTCATTCATATTCCTAGGCCAAATTTAGTGCTTTAAAGTTCTGCAGAGAAGATACATGGGTATAGGGATGATCACTAGTCACTACGTATCCCAAATATTGGGAAAAATCAATAAATCCTTCAGTAAACTATAAATTTATTTGAAATGATGTAATATATTCCAATTCAGCATCTCTATTTTGCAGGAATCTCTTAAAAAAAATTCTCAAATAACATGACAAAAAACTTAAGAATATTTGTTTACCTCAACTAAATCAAGTTTGAGCTTCCTGGCACGTTTCAGTGCTTCAAACGTTGACACTATTGAATGCCCTGCATGAACACATACATTTAATGGGAAATTCAAAGTTCAAACAAAACTTACCTGCACATTTATATGGCCACAAAGAACACAGAAAACCGATCTTCCACATATTAATTAATAATTAGTACAAAATGGTAAATCTCTACCCTCCATATTTCCATGGCCATCCACCATTTATTATGTATACACTAAGAAGTAAGAAGCACGATATGAGTTTGGGTATCATATATGATACCAGTACGATATGGGGATACGATATTCCTTGCCCTAAATCATAAGAAATATACAGAAACAGTAAAGTTAACTTTTAATTTATAAAACTTAAATAAAGCAATTCAAAAGCAGAATAATGAAATAGAAAAAAATAAAATAAAAGTGCAAGAATAAAAAGAAAAAAAAAAAGTGACCCAAATCAAATGAATAGCTAAAGATAAGTCAAAGAGTAAAAGACTCAAACGAGTCTCCGATACACCACAAAGACTTGAAACAGAAAGTCACCAAGAAATGCAAACTGGAATGCAGCACGGTAGCAAGTAGAATATGCAAGAAAGAGATGCCACAGAAGCCGCAGGTACGTGAAGGCAGAGATGCAAACTCTCTGGTAAAGATTGGGACTGAAAAATTAGAGTTAAGGTAGTTTTTGGCAATAGAGGCTGGTACTGGACACCAGTACAGTGGCATGAGAGCCATACCGGTGCTTCATAGTGTATATACACTTCTTCATGTAACCTTAAGTTGCCTACACCTAAGCATGGCTCCAGATTATATTCCAGTTTATCTGAATTACAATGGTTCAATGGCAAGTAGAAGAAAAAACAACTAGATCACAAGTCTGGTAGTGATGAGTGAATGCATTTTGATTCTCACAAAAACATGTTTGGTAGCTTTAAGTTGTAGCAATTTCCCAAAAAACAACAATCCTCGGTTTCAGCGGTTTTTTCCTTTGAATTAGAATATTGGTCCTAGTACATGGTTGAACTCCCCACTTGCCCCCACCCACCCTCAATCAGATATCAAGGGCCGTGAATAGTCCAACACTCCTTGCCTTTGCCCTAAATTATTAATGCTTGGCTACCAAAAGAATGTTTTATTTTACGAGTCAATTTGGTATCCCCTTAAAATTGGTTGATGAGTTTTTTCATACAATTTTTCATATAGTTTGTGTTTGAATTAGCTTATTTTGTATTCAAAACAGCTTATAATCAAAATCTTACTAAGAGAGCTTTAAAAAAAAATGATTTTTTCCTAAAAATAATATGTTACCAAACACCCATTTAAATCTTATTCCCGAACTTTTTCACCCCATTTTTAAGGGGATTCCAAACTGAAAATGGGATACCAAACTGATCCTACGAGTTAACAGACACATACAATGCCAGCAATCAGAATAATAACATTAACAAAAAAAAAAAAGAAAAAAGTTAAACAACCAAACTAGATTTGATTAAGACAGTGCAATAGATTTTTTACCATCATCCATCACAAGCCTGACAAACTGTGCTTTGATTTGGTCATTTAATCGTGGCCCACTGGTGTCCCTCTCTTCCATCTTCGGCTTTGCCTGAAACCCTCGAATGCACCATCAACCGACATCATCAATCAACGCCTACCCTGCTCTAGGCTTACCGAATAAACAACTAAAATGGATTGAAACTGAACTACTAAATGGGATTGATCTATAATCTATTACTAATCATCAATAATGTACCAAATCACACAGCGAGTATCAAAAGGCAATTTCTTTTTCTTTTTTTACAAACTTACCTGAACCGGAGCAGCGAAAAGCCGCACGCTCACGTTGTTACAAACCCAAAATGGAGGTGAAGATGAAGATGGCATCTCCATAGCCAGTGGACTGCGGAAGGAAGAAGCATGCGGAAGCTGAATGGGACGTGCCCGGAATTGGGTGGACAAGAATTTCAGCTTAGATTGCCCAATTCGGTGCCAAAACGCCATTTTCCCTGTCACCACTGAGGCTTTGTTCAACCTCAACTCCTATCCTGCTCTGCTTTTGTGGCCAACCCTAACGTTGGGATGCAAAAGCTGCCTAATGTATGTTTGGTGAAGAATAAGAATAAAAACAATAACAATAACGAAAATCTATAAATTGAAATTAGGATCTTATTTTGATTTTATAGTTTGATATGACGAGATACAATAATTTTACATAAAATAAAATTTAAATTAACATAAATAACATAATTATTCTTATATAATGAGAAAATATATATATATATATATATATATATATGTTAATTTGCATTTTTTGAATTAATATTTGAGATATATTTTTAACTTGATGACAAAAAATTAATAATATTTTTTCTTTTCATAAATTTTAAAAGTATAATAATAACCTCATTTTTAATAATATTATTATTTATATTTTTTTTCTCAAGTTAATAGATTATAAGAAGATGATTATTATTGTCATTTTATAAATTAAATAAGAGTATAATAAATAAAAAAAATATAAAATTCTATTCTACAAAAATATAGAATCTCCATCTCACTTTTTTAAGAATGAAATTTTATAAATTTTGAAATAGAATTTAAAATAAAAATGTCATTCTATATTTTTTTATTAAAAAATATAAAAATGCTATGATTTCAAAATTAAATGTAGATAACATTATACTCTTTTACAAGATTATTCATGAAAATGAAATTCGTTTGCCACTACATCTATCAATGTTGGTATTCGTGTATTTATCTTTATGATTTTGTGTGTCCTTTTCTAGAAAATACTTTCGTAACTTTTAGCATTTTCTTTTACAAAATTATGTTTGAAATTTTAAACATACAAAAATTACTATTATGAATAAAAAATTATTAAAAATTTTAAACTTGAAATGAAGCGAAAGCCCAAGATGCATTCTGATTTGCTTTACTTTGAGCACAGTGCCAGAGCCTCACACATATACTTTCACTACCCCTTTATCTTTTATGTTTTTCTCCTTCTATCCTACCGTTTTTGTTTTCTCTCTCTGTCTCTTTCCATCTCTGTGGCTAACTAGCTCTGCATTTATTTATAACCATGAAGGTGATGGCGTCTGAAAAAGACACAGACATGCACAAACGAAGCCATAGCACGAAAATTAAATACAAAAATTATTTGACGTGATATATATACAAAAATTAAATAAGTAATAACCTGAAAGTAAAAGTTAAACTCATTCTTGTTTTCTTGTATATGAAATATATTTATTATTAACAAATTTGATAATGACTCGTCATAACGTACTTCGAACGCACCGCGCTACGAAAAAGATAACTATCAATTTTATAAAAATAAATTTATAGAATCATCACTAATTTTTATTTAAATAAAAAAAATTATTGACAAAATATTTTTTAATAATCTAAACTAGAATGTGAAATAAAATTAGATTCGAAAGTTGATTTATGTATAAAAAAAAGATAAAAACTTAATGTCATTATATTCTTGATATATCCATTCTAAAATAATTATCTTAAAATTAATTGTGTAAATTAATAACTTCAAAAATATATATTTTACTCTTATACAATCAGATAAAAAATTAAAATATTAATAATAAATTAAATTAAAATATTTAAAAGAATAAACAACAATTAAAGTATTTACAAAATAATAAATAATAAATTAAATATAAAATATTTACAAAATATCAACCAATAAATTAAAATAAATTAAAATATTTATAAATATCAATTAATAAAATAAATAAAAATATTTATAAAATTAACCTGCCTGTAATACCTACGCATTCTAAATTAAAAAATCAAAATCTCATAATTTATCTAAAAAATAATTGTGAGCTGAAGAATTTTAAAAAAAATTAAAAACTGATTAAAAAAATACTTTGTTAACAAAAATAAAATATTAAATTAACTTTAAAAAAGAGTGATTGATTGTCAATTAGTTAGATTATTAATAAATTTTTATAAAATTGAGTCATGAATTTTTAATAGAGTCATTTTAAAAATAAATCAAGGAGACTTACTTCTCAAAATCTTCAAAATATATTTTTCTAATAATTAACGAATTCCTACATAATTAGATCACATATTACCTATAAAATTATTCTAAAAATATATTATAGAGACTTATTTCTCAAAACTTTTTAAATGTGCTTATTTAATGACAGATAAAAAGTCATTTTTGGTGATCAAATTAAATAAAATAATAATATAAAGGTAAATAATAAAAAAATCAAATTAAAAAAAAAAAGTGTTGGAGTAAGTTAAACACAACAATTACTAAGAGCTATACCTCATGGCATCCTATACCTCATGGCACCCAATCCCACGAAGCAGATAACCTCTGCACACACAAGCAGATAATTTCAAACAACCCAACAGTTCAAATTGACCTCACATTATAGAATCTATTTGAACCTAAGGATGATGAAAACCCACAAATATATCATCTACACAGCTCAGATTTTTAACTCACATTTTTTAGACAATCATTTCATCAAACATCTCACATGTACCATCATCTCATAAACAGAACAGATTTCAAAATAACATGATTCGAATGGATTGAGATTTGGGATGATAAAATTAGAGAGAGCATTCAACCTTATCGGGAATACACCACTACAATTCAACAAATCTTATACACAGTAGACAGTAGTGAACTATGAACTAAAGCACTTTCGAAACCAGTTAATCTCTTCTAAAGGAGCAAACGAACAATATCTGCTTGTAAAAATTCCCAAAACAACTCATGTACGAAGTTGAACAGCTTGTGAGCACTGGCAGAACTTCAAAAACGAGTTAGACAATATACAAACCAAACCAAAGCATCACTAGAACGAAATCAAACCAGAACAGTGAGTAAAGCAACGAATCAAAAGGACGAACGAAACAAGCTCAAATCCAACCTCAACAAAAAAAAAAAATCGAAGAATCCCTCGAGATTGAGTCGGATGGAGGAATGCCCAGCGGAGTATGGAGGACCTATGGTGAATCTCTTCTCTTCTGCGAGAATCAGCCCCTAGTCTTGCTCTGCGTCCCTTCTTCACATTTTCTTCCTCTACATCATTATTGCTCTCTTCTCCTCCCTCCCATTCTATTTTTCCTTTCAATTTCTGGTCAATCCCCCTTTTTTCCAGACTCGTTTTTTGAGGATCTTGAAGGTCTTCACTCCAAATATCTCCTCTCACCCACTCTCCGTAACCGTCTCCGAGAGACACGTGAGTGGTGTTTTTTTTTGTTAATTTGCTCAAACATTTTATTTATTTATTTTTGGTTATAAAGGATTATGTATTTTGGGTTAATTGAGCTGAATTTGACTTAAAAATTGAGTCGATAAAATTTCAGTTTTGGTGTAACGAATATTAGACCAAAAAGATGGAATTTTTGTGGATTTTATTTTGGGACAATATATTTTTTAACAAAAAAAATATTTTTTTGTATTTTCATATTTTCAATTTTTATATATTTTTCTTAAATCTTAATCAAAAAGACAAAACTAATTTTTTTGGATTTTTTTATTTTTATTTTTGATTGAGACAAAATTAAGTGCTGACTCATCAATTTTATCTCTCACCGGTATCGCCTAAAAATTTCCATAAATATAGAATACAGAAGCAGATTCATTAAAGCAACCTCTGGAGAACCTCAAAGAATCGACGATATATTCAAGCTGGACCCATCTAAATTCATGGTATCTTTGTTCATCTCTTGCGCATCCTAATTAGCAAAGTGTCATGCTCAACGTCATCTAATTAGACCATTCCATGGCAAATTCATAGACGGTTTTGGACCTTCTAGTTATGTAAACTCCCTAACTTGTAGCCTATATTAATTACCACAATATACATAATAGCTGACGTATCAGCTGTTGTCCTTCACAATCACATGGAATCCTCTCCAAAACTTAGCTTTCAATGAAGTTTTAAAATAAGTCCTTCTACACACAGTTCTTATATCATTAATTTGATTACTTTTAAAGGTCCTGTTTTATTGCTAACAATTTTTTTCACTTGAATTCATATATATTTAATTTGAGTAGATGGTCATGTTGATCTCTAGAGATATACGCAACATGAAAGTAGCTATTTATTTATATACGATATCAAATTAGTCTTTTAATAATAATTAATATTATTAATTTTGTCCTTTTTAATATTAATTTGATATTACTTTAAAAACTAATTTGATAATATAAATTGATATTGAAAGATTAATTTGATATATTGTACAAACGAATAACTAATTTTAATATTAATTTGATATTACTTTAAAAACTAATTTGATAATATAAATTGATATTGAAAGACTAATTTGATATATTGTACAAACGAATAACTAATGTGATATTGTGTATATTATTTAAAGACCAAAATAACTATTTACTCAATTTAATTTTAATCCATTGGTAGACAATGTATTTTATACTATCAATGCATTATATATTGTATCACATATTTAATAGATTGTAACAAATCTTTGGTGTAAGTGATTATAACAATGTATTATTAATTTCAATTTATATTAAGATTTATATTTTTTTTTTATCAGAAGACTGTCCTATTAAAAAAAATAAATATAAAATTTATTATATAAAAATTCATCCTGATAGATTGTAAAGTATTATATATTTTTTTTCTCTAACATAATTCTCTAATCTCTCCTATTACTTGACTAACAGAAAAAAATTCAAATCCTTCTTACTACACCTCTAAGAAGAGTTATAGCCTTATACAATTTTTTTAATATATATATATATATATATATATATATATATAATACCAAAATGTCCATACCAAAATGTCCAAGTTAGCAATAAGTATACAGCGACTGTGAACGTTAACGTGACCAAATAATATTGGCATCGATGGAAAGTTGAAGGCTTGACCTAATCCTCCTATATATTGACGCACCGCCAGATGCAGTCAAAAGAGGGTGCGTTTTCAAATTCAATTGTCGACAAGGGAAAGCAGCCAAAACTCTGCATGTATAAAGAAATATCATTGTTTTGATCGTTTTAGGGGCAGACTTCAACAAAGCTGATCATTTTCTTGTCTTGTATTATCTAGTCCTAGATGATCCAAAACACATTAAAACCCTTTTTCTTTCTCTTGTCAAGCAGGTGTCTTGCTCGAACGTAATTTGTCTATAGTTGAGCTTTAAATATATTACCTTTTTATATATATCTTATTTTAATAATTTTTTTTAAAAAATAATTTTATATTTAGATACAATATTTAAGAAGTACTTTTAAATAATAAAAAGACTTTTAAATTTGTTTGGATAAAAAAAATTGAAACAGTTAATTTATATCAAAATTATTAAAAAATACATCCAAATGAAAAATATGATAAATTATGATATATAATATATGATTAAATGAGCTAACATAATAGGAACGGTGATATTTTTAAATATGTCATGATAATAGCGTCATAGAAAACGAGACATAAGGTGATAACAACATGTCTAATTGTGTATCCAAAGGCTTAAGACATGTTGTTAATATTGTTTTATTTTACTTTTTCTAAGTGAAATGGTCATTAAAATCAGGATTCAATTTAAGATATTAGAACACAATGACTAAAAGTTGAATTGTATAAAATGTATTCATAGAATTGCCTGAGAAGGTTTATGTAAATACAGTTTATAAAAAAGAAAAAGAGAGGATATAAAATATAATTTTTAATAAAAAGTAAAAGATATTTTGTTATAAAATTATATTAAAAATCACTTCTCCTTTTACTTTTTTCAGAAACTAAAGATTATTGGCTTCTAAAAAAAGAGATAAGTTAACTTTTTTTAACTTTTATTATTTTAAAAAGTTGCATCCAAATATATTTAAAAATATGTTAAAATTACTTTTTTTAAAAAAAATTTCTAAAAACAAATATCCAAACGGACTCTATGTAATGGCCTTAATTAGAATCAATTATCATTATAATGAGATGGCCATGATAACTTAGTTACCCATGCATGAACCAAACTTTTTTAATCATTTTTTTTATAAAAATTATAATAAGAATATGTTCCTTCAATACTATTAGTTCAAATTATTAGGCCAATATTTATTTTGGCATTGATTTGTAGATGATTACAAACATTATTTTACGTTGTTTACTAATACTTGATCTTGACTGAAAGACTGTATTGTATATTTATTAAAAGATCACATGAATGTCTCATAAAAGTCACAATAATGAGCAAACTAATAAGTATTTGAAGCTGTCTCATGTACAAAGTCTTTGAGCATAAATTGAAGAAGAAGAAGATTGTTGTACATTACAAAAAAATTTTTAAAGATACTTGTAGAAATCAGCTTGGAGTCTGCTTATCAAGAAAATCAATTTGCTCTTGAAGACATGAAGATTTCAGTTGCTACTGTAAAGGATCATTCGTCTCATGAATTGAAGATGAACTTGCTAATGTCCGACAGTCAAGCCTCTGGAATACAAAGGATGAGTTTGCTCACGAACTGAAAATGAGTTTACTTATGCAATTATCTTTTTGCACTGCATGCGTCTACTCTGCATGAAAACTGCTAAAAGTTATCATAAGTGGTTATGAAAGATCTCAGAAGTAATGCTAATTACTGTACAAATGGGAATAACTTGGAGATAAAGTAAGAAAAAGCCTTCAACAACTGCAAAAGCTGAAAAAGGTGGCAGAACTTTTTGAAAAAGGAGCTTAGGAGTCTGCAACGGTCAACTGGAGAAGATTTTTATATTCTCAACTCATTTTAAAATTATATATACGTGAATGAAAATAGAATAGTTGAGTTTTAGTACTTCCATTGTAGAACATTCACTGTATTGAGCTAAAACTTGAATATCTACTCTGCAATAAAGTTGTTTATCATTGTATTTGTGAAAGCCCTACGTGACTGTTTGATTTGAGAGCTTGAAGAAGCTTTAGACTACTTTTTTTAGCTTGGAAAGACTAGGTTAAAGAAAACTACTTATGTGCTAACTTAGAGAAGTCAGGGTTAAAGAAATAACACTTCAAAATAGTGAAAAATATCAAATGTGCTAGGGACTGGACTTAGATTCCATTGTTTATGAGTCGAACCAGTATAAATACTTTGTGCAAGCTCTTTTATCTCTGATCTTTTACATTATCTCACTTGATTGTATATTATTCATCCGATGCATGTGTTCTAAACTCTGTGTGTGCAAGATTTGTATTTTGAAATTTCAATCTGTTGAAGATTAGCCTACTTATGTTTGCATATAAGTAATTTCATCTGTGCATTTGATCTTGCTATTTTTAAGTACTGCAGAAAGTTTTATTTTGAACAGAATTTGATTCAACACCCTTTTCAAGTTCATTTGCACCATCACAAATGTCAATGACATACATAAAATTGCAAAAGAACATACAAAGGCCTTAACTAGTCATTAGACGTCAAAGAATTTTCTTGAAAAGTGATAACCACCAAGAGAAACTATAGAAGAATTAAAATTCTAGCATATGAAAAATACATAATCTTATTTTTTTTATTCCTTTAACTAGTTAAGTAAAGCCGAATTTGCTATTACCAAATAAAACTCATGGCAGCCTCTAATAATAAAATATAAAAACAGTGTTGAGGCAATTGATACCTGGAGACCTCCATTAATTTGTGTAGTATTTTCCTAGTCTAAATTTAATCAAAATTGAAGAAACACACGCACATAAGCATTGTTTTTTATTGATTGCAAACATTTTTGTGTCTTATAAAAACAGAAATTTCATGACCACTAACTAGTATTATTGAATATGCAGGTGGAAAATTTTCATGAATGCAACAGAGCACAACCTAGACGACTAAGTGCATTGTTATAACTCCAGACATGACTATTTGAGTTGAAGAGCATTATCCACATTGTCGATCCCCATTCTTTTGGCGGGTGGTTGGCTATGATAAGAAGCCCTAGTGAAAGTTCCATATATATTTCAAGTTCAACCATATTATCTTTTGTTATTTTACTCTCTCTATAATTAATATTTTTTTTAAGCCATGAGATGTTCTCACACTCTTTAAAAGACTAATCATTGCTTAGGTTTTAGCTTGACCCGGGTAACAAATTGTTTTTAGTGGATTTTGAATCCTTACACTATAGGTAAAATTCACATACATAGAACTCAATTTGCCAACTAACACCTTGTGATTTATTCTCTCTATAATATAAACAGGAAGTAGTGTTATTTATTATGAAAAATTTTATATGAGTTATATTACGAATACACAATCAATCTTTTAGTAAGTTATAAGAGGAGTAAATAATTTATAAAGACAAAATTCACATTTTAGAAGTTGATATATATCACATTATCTATCTTTCATATAAGCATTGAGATAGTCTAATTGGTACTATTTAATATTACTCTCATGTTTGGGTGTTATATGAGGAGGGAAAAGAAAATAGAAGGGAAGGAAAAAGTGATATCTGAAACCCTTATTTGGATGACTTTTATAATGACACTATGAATATTTGAGCTTATAATCTTCTACAAACTATTCAAACATTTTATTACTAACCCATTGTTAGTGACTTACAAATCATGCACTTTAATGATGAACAAGGAAAGCAAAATTCTGATTCCTTAATTGCCGATCATATATACTATGAACTATCATATTATAGGTGGCCTTTTCTGACGTGGAGGCAGACATACCCACAATCCAATAAAAATTACTCACCTGAACTAAGTCATCAAATGCTAGACAGCCCGAAAAACTTGCCCAATATGATTTAGCCAGAATGACTTGACAGCTACTTAAGCTTTAATTTATGTGTAATTAATAATTTTTAAACAAATTAATAAAGATTAAAAGAAATATGCATTACCCATTAGCGCCACACTAACAAATTCTTGAGCAAAACCCAACGCCAGCAATAGCAGATTGCTGACAAACTAAAGTTAAAGTAGATTTGAGAAGGGGACTGGCAATGGAACGAAAGCTAAGTTGATCATAGGTGGATGCAGAGTTGTTTGGGAGAATAAGGCTTAGATTTGAGGGTGAAAGTAGAAGAAGAAATAGAGAAACCAAAAGGTCAAAAAGTATGAGAAAAAAAAGTGACAAATGCAAATTTGATGATCCACCTCAAATGCCAAATAATTCGGGCATATAGAGTCGGCTAAATTTTCTAGCCAAATAGTATTATTCAATTATTATTGCCACCAACCTATAACACTTTTAGTTTAAGGAAATAATATCTATTTTTATTTTCTAATTTTAGTTTTGAAAATAGTTTTATTTTTAAATTTTAATAAACAAGTATATATATACACAAACCAAACATGCTTTTTTATTTGCTTTATTTCTTTGCTTTTGCTTGCAAGTGTATATTTGGGATTATCCACGAACCAAAATGGCCGGAATAGAAGGGAACAGATACACATCAAATAAGAGATGTCTTGTTCACGCGGTGCACCTGCCTCGGCTCAAACTCAAACTCAAAACACATTACAAATAATGCCAATAATGATTGGTTTTTGCATTATATTAATTATTGTATATTTGAATTAATTTATTTTATGTTTAAAGTAATTTATAATCAAAACTTTATTAAAAACTTTTTAAAAAATAATTTTTTTAAAAATTAATCAAAACCAAACATACACTTAATTAAATGCATCGAGCCTAGTGGTGAACAGATGCTCTCTCTTTTATGAGGGAACAAAATGGCAAGCATATTCAATCAAAACTCAAAAGAGTTACGAGATTGGGTAGTCACTGTGTGACACATTTAATTTTTATGTGTTCGTCAGGTAAAAGGGACATCTCTTGTGTTTTTTTCTGCCTTCTTCACGCCATATTGCAGATTCCATCCGTGAACAGCACGTACACTTTCTGGGGAAGGTTTTCTGCATCTTTTGGAATTGTAATTATGCTGCTGTCGAATTCCCGGGGAGCTATAATTTGTGAAATTTATAAGAGAAAAACGAAGGATGTGGGAAAGGGACTTGTCTTATTTATACTGTGACAACAAAGAAAAAAAAAAATTGTATTAGTGGACGTCACGTTAGGTTTTGAACTTTGAACAAAAAAATCTTATAAAAAAAATCTTACCATATATGAGATATGAGTGTATTGTGATTAAACAAATATTATATAATTATAATTTTTTATCAAAATTTTTAATAAAATCATTTGATATATTTTTTTGATCTTTGAAAGAGTAATTAGTCTTTATTACTTAATTTATCCAACATTTTACTTGAATTTTACAAAAAAATTTAATTTTTTTAACTGTATAGTATTGCTTTTGTGATTCACATGCAGATCTATCATTTATTTTCTTTTGAAATTTCATTGAGACCCCCAAGCAAGGTCTTTTCTTGGGTAAGTTTGCCTTTCCTCCACAAGCAAAGTTGATAGAAATGGTACTGTGGCCGGTGACCACCATTGAAATAACTAATGAGCAGTGATGGATGACAAGAAGAAACTTGGTTCAGTGCCTTGACAACCAAAGATTAAAATTTGGAAAGTTCTGTCCCACTCAAGTCTGCCAGCATTCAGTGAATGTGCTGCTAGTTCACACTTCATACTGAGAATGGAAACAATTAATATTCCCACATCATCTTTCTTTTTCTCATTAATTCACATTATTTTTTTTAAAATATTCTTCAATTAAAAGATAAAAAATTAATTTTTTAACATTCTATCATATTTTTTGTAAGAAAAAAATTTACTAACAACGCATGTTTTATTTATATTTATTAATAATTAAACCCTGTACATAATACATAAAGAACCAAAATTATTTTTACTTGAACCAATACATATTGATTACATCATCTTTTTTATTTATGCTACATGTACAATGCGAACTTTTTATTGTTTTGTTCGTGCTATTATGAATTCAGGTTCACTACAAATTTTGTATATTTATTTTAAATAATTTAAAATTATATATTTATGCATATAAAATCTATTTTAACAAAAATATTATCCATTGGGCGGGGAACCGGAATCAAAATTTGTTCAGTTTTTAGTTATTCTTTGTTGTCAGCTTTCTTTAAGAAAGTTATCGTAAGGGTTGAAGATGGTGATAAAGGAGCCATGCTTTAGGTAGACGTGGCCAATTAATAAATTAGATAAATTTTAAATTAAATTATTGATGAATGAATAAAAAAATTAATAATTTATTTAAGATTTATTAAAAAATTATTAAAATCATTCAATTTATCTATAATATATTTTATTAAATTGATATCCAATCTATCTATAAATATATTTTAATAAATAAATATTTAATTTATCCATATTTAATTATACGTCTAAATATATTCTATTATCTAAATCATATGAATATCCATTAATTAGATATTTGATAAATATTTTTGTTGGCTCATTAATTATCTATTAACTAAAATTAATTCAATCTATTAAATATATTATTATAATAAGTTAAATTAGATTAAATTTAAATATTGATGGATTAGATAAATTATAGATTTATTTGCCACTCCTACTTTGAGGAGAAGAAATAAAACTTAAATCTTAAAATAAGTATTTATTAGGAAGACATTTTAATCAAATACTAATCGCAATTATACATGAGGATTAATGTTACAATAATCCCTAATTATCTATGAAGATATCCTCAAAGAAAATAAAAAAAAAACTTTCTCTAATTAAGATAGTGCATGTGATCCATGCTGATCATGGACCTAAAAGTTGCACCAAAATTGGATATCAGAAGGGTTTCATTTTTATTTTTATTTTCTTCTTGGTATGGGTGGTGGTAATGGATTATGGCGGCATCTATCCAATGAAACTCTATAGTCTGGACTAAACTGGCACTTTCAATACCTAATAATACTATTTCTAATGGCTATCATGTCAGAGTTAAAATGCTTATTATAACAGGTGCCTCTGTGTATGCCTGAGTGCCCAAAATTTGGTCATTGACAAAATTCGTTTCAACTCCTAATGATGATCTTGCAAGCCACGTTAGATGCTGTATGGAGCTTGAGAAAATTAATTTGTTTTCAAATATGGCTCAGAAGCTTCCTTTTTGGACTGATATTGCTTACACAAATAAAAATCTTAACTCAAAGCTACTTCTGTAATTGTAATTATGTAATAGAATTTTCAATGCTAAACTGGAGCGTCCACAATAAGCTGCTTTTTTTTTTTAAAAGTAGGCAATTTAAGATTTATGAAAAACAAATAAACTAAAATATAAATAAAATTGTACGTGTTGATTCATTTAATTTATTTTTTATTTATGATAATTATATGATTTAAGTTTAAATTTTAAAATTTTTTATTAGTAGACAATTTGTAATTTTAATATAAACCTTTGCTTAATGATTTGTTTTAGTTTTAAAATAATGAGACCCTAAACTTTTTTAATAAAAAAAAATTACCTTGAAAAAATTTAACTTTCAAATCAAACAATATTAAAAAACTAATGACAGTAAACTATTATATTATTTAGATTAAATTATATTGATCTGTTTGACATTGAGTCAAACACTTATATAATTATAATTATATTTATATTTACATTAATTTATTTTATATTTAAAATAATTTATAATCAGAATTTTATTAAATTTTTTTTAAAATATTAATTAAAACCTCACATGCACTAAATTATGTAATCAAATTCATGATACAACAATTTAATTCCGTTAAAACTAACCGAATTAATTTTTTTTTTTATATTTTATGTCCATTTTTTTATAAATTTCATTCAATTGATTGATAACTTTTAACCAATTAAATCGAAAACCTCATCGTTGGCTGAGACATGGAAGAATTTTCTGAGAGGATTATCCTTGAATGGTGAAATGACTAAAGTAACCCACGCAAATTGATTTTATTCCATCGGGCGGATTTCTTCTTACATTCGTCCTATGGAAGCGAGTGTTCACGGTTGGCTCAGAAACCGCCAGTGTGGTGTCCGTGTGAGAAACTTGCATTCTGTTACACTGACCTCGGTATGCACAACCTTTTCGTGTCATCTGTGGCAGAAAGAGACACGTGTATCGGGGAAGAGATAACTGAGTGACTTCCCACGTTGTAAAACACGACAAATTCCACGTGTTCTCGTATGAAACCCATTTCACACAATGCCCACAACAGTACCCACGTTGCTTATCATTGCCCATGTTACATGCTTCATTGACCCTCCCTCTCTCTCTCCAGCATTGTGGTGTGGAGCCCAGAGCTGGACCTCTGCTTTGCTGGCTTCAAGCTCTCCGTCGTAGGGCTTTTATGGGGCTTGTCTGCTGAGCTGAGATGAATGAAAAAGAAAAGGGGTTTCAGTTGGCCTAATCCTTCACCCAAGAAAAAGTGTTCAATTTTTTTGCATTCTTCCTAGTACCACTTCTGCAGCAATTTAATCATCTGCATACCACTAGGTTGCTACATAGGAAGTGGAGGAACAAACAAAAAACGAAAAACCCCCTTCTGTTCTTTCTTGCTGATTTGATGGATCACAGATCTAATGCTTTCATACACTCTTGACTTTCTTCTTTCCAGATCATTCTTTTCTTCAACTGGGGCATCCAATAGCTTCCAGTCCAATTGTTGGGTGAGATCTCTTTCAGATTTTTTTTTGTTACTATGTTTTGTTGCCATACAACACACACTTGTACTTGATGAAAAAACTAACTTGTTGTGATTATTGGCTTTTGTGGAGATTAGTCTAACATGGGGTTTTATTTTCCAATGTGAATGTGAACACTGGATTTCCAGAGAGCTGACCAAAAGCATGTCTGAGAAACAAAAGTGGGTTTGACTTCTTCTTTTGAAAAAAACTATAGATTTTCCTTCTTCCTCTTGAGTTTTTCATCGTTAGGGGCTGTACATGGTTATAATTTTTGTTGTGACAAAAAAACCACAAAAGATAGAGTTATTTTTATTGGAGAAGCTAATTTCTATTTCTGGGTGTAATTCATCCCTTAGAAAACTATAACAAGCGGCTTGTTTAGGACATTTCTAGTTTATGCAAGGTTGTATTTGAAAGTGAATCATAATTTGATTTATCCGTATTTATTTGTTCATGCTGTTGTAGTTTGTAGGGGATCATCATCATTGTAGTGGCTGGTGCGCAGTGCAGGACTATATATCTATCGTGAGTAAATATTCTGGGGGTGAAGTTGTTTTTGGGTCGTTGATAGATGTGGAAATTCCGGACGGTTGTTTGGTGAGATGAGGGATGTTATCAGAGTTGATGAACTTTTTGAAGGCCTGCTTTCGGCCAAGTTCGGATCAATATGCACGCACTGGTTCAGATGCTGGAGGTCGACAGAATGGACTCTTATGGTACAAAGACTCGGGGCAGCACTTGAATGGTGAGTTTTCAATGGCTGTGGTCCAAGCCAACAACTTGCTGGAGGATCAGAGCCAGATTGAATCAGGTAGTTTGAGCTCCAGTGAGTCTGGCCCTCGTGGTACTTTTGTTGGTATCTATGATGGGCATGGAGGGCCAGAGACATCACGGTTTATCAATGATCACCTATTTCACCATCTCAAGAGTAAGTGACATCATGATGAGTGAATTCTTAAAGCTTTTTCTGTATTGGCATAGATTGTACTTGTTACTTTGTTATATTTCCCTCTGCCTCCCAATTCCAAGCATTTTGTAGTTATATGGTTTTCAACTTGAAGAAAAGCATACAGGGAGCTATGGTGTAAAGAAGGACCCAAGGGAAGAAAAGCAGTTATCTAGTCCATTTTTACCTAGACCTTGGTGAGCTAGAAAGATTAGAGAGTAGAGAAGTTAGTATCTTTCTGCCTGTTTTGATATCCCGGAGACAAAGGATTCTCTCCTTGTTGAAACCAAATAGATATCAATAAGGGACTCTTTCATCTTTCTTTCTTTTTTTGTTCCTACCTGGGTAGTAAGGTTTCATTCTTTTGGTGCAAGATATGGCGGCAGTTGATGATTTTTATTCCTAGTATTTTTTTGTTCAATCATTATATCAGTTCTGTAATGAATTAAGGCGATAAAAAGTGTCAGATATATGCTGAATTGAAACTACGGAAATTGTGGTTTTCAATAACTGTTTAGTTGCATGTCTGTCATTTATGTTATGTTTGGAATTTCTTGAGTGGAAGGGAAGGGTGGGTAAGGGAAGGAGGGGGAGTTCCCTTGTTTGGATGTTTAAGCAAGAAAAAATGGGGAACTCTCTTCCCCTTGTCTGAGAGTTAAAGTTAAAGTAGAGGAAAGAGGAGTTACTTCCGCTTTAAAATAAACCCCACCCCCCCCCTCCCGGGGGAGGGTTTAAGGAGGGGGAATGCATCTCCCTCCTTCCCCCCTTCCTTACCCTCCTTAAAAATCTTCCATACAAGAGTTTGAGTCACTTTTCACCTTCCTTCCCCCCTCCTTATCTCCCATCCAAGCGTAGCATTATGGATTCAGCTGTGTTTTGAATTGTTATTCTCCACATGATTGCCAATTAAAATTATCCTTGCTCTATGTTAAATTTCAGGGTTTACTGCAGAGCAACAATCAATGTCAGTGGATGTGATTCGCAAGTCATTCGAAGCAACCGAAGAGGGATTTATGTCACTTGTTGCTAGACAGTGGCCACTGAAACCACAGATTGCAGCTGTTGGGTCATGCTGTCTAGTTGGTGTTATTTGTAATGGAACCCTTTATGTAGCAAATCTTGGTGATTCCCGGGCTGTTTTGGGAAGATCAGTGAAGGCAACTGGGGAGGTTTTAGCCATGCAATTGTCAGCAGAGCACAATGCAGGAATAGAGTCTGTAAGACATGAGCTGCATTCTTTGCACCCTGATGATTCACACATTGTTGTTTTAAAGCATAATGTATGGCGTGTGAAGGGCCTTATACAAGTAAGTCAATTATAGCTCATAATATTAGTTTTCTTTCTGCCAGAGCACATGTGGATACACATCCTGACAGATACTTCATTCCTAAACTCTTATAGCATTGACCTCCTAATAGCATTTTAAATTTGTAACATTTCTATGTCGGAAGCAATTTTTTAAGTTTTAAGGATGTGAAGAATGACTTAAGAATGCAGAACTATGCAGTAGTAAAAGAGGGTGGTTTGGGGGGAAGCGGGTGAGAGAGAGTAGAAAATGACAGAAAAAATCATCGTGTCAACTTTATTTATGGAAAGTAGGTCCTGGTTATATTTTTCTCAACTTCATTGGATTTTTATGCAATCAAACTTAATAGCATGAATTTAGAATAAATAGTATATCACTATGACTTTGTTTAACCAGAAAACTATCATTTGCATGGAATAGCAAATTAAATTGTCTACTTGTCTTAGTAACACAACAGAATTCCCCCTCAATTTGGTTGTTATCAACTATATGCTGTGCTAAATGGGGTTAATTTTTGTCTTGACAATTATAGGATTCTTAAAGCTGTAATAGCAGAAAGATTCAAATTCCCTCAGCTCCATGTAGTTCTGTTCTAGCAGCTTCTTCTATAAGTTGATAAGTATTTAATTTAATGAAGTTGGATGCACATATTGAGGTGTTGTCTATAATATTCAGTGAAATTTAGTTACTGATGCTTTTGTGTCTCTTCTCTTTCATGAAACTTGGACCTTGAGCTTGCCACGTCTAATTCTTTTCTTGGTCCTTACTGATAATACTTCTCTTTGGCTATGTGAACATTGTGACTTTTATTAGATTTAGATGTCACAAGTTGATTAATTCAATGGTTATTTCTCTTTATACCTCTCTGCACATCTACCCATTGATCTGTCTCTCCATCTGCATGCTAGGGCATTTGAAATTTTGTCAACTCAGATCCTTATAATAATGGGAAAGCAGTTTTAGTTGTCATTTCTTGAGTTAGGTGTCATCAACTTACAAAATTTACAAGCATCAGCATGGCTTGACTTGGAGCATTTTTTCCCTTGCTTTATTGATTGCATTACTTCTTAACTTCTAAACCTTTTACCTTGCAGGTTTCTAGATCCATTGGTGATGTATATCTGAAAAAGGCTGAGTTCAATAGAGAACCTCTATATGCTAAGTTTCGACTTCGTGAGCCATTCAAGAGGCCAATACTGAGCTCAGAACCATCGATGTCAGAGCACCAGTTGCAGCCACATGATCAATTCATTATATTTGCGTCTGATGGGCTCTGGGAGCACCTTAGCAATCAAGAAGCTGTTGATATAGTTCAAAATAATCCCCGCTGTGTAAGAGATATTTAGATACAACTATACTAGATGTTATTGTACCGTTTATACCACTCTCAGTAAGATTAAAATGGATAAACTATGGCTATTTAGGACTGAAAATTGAAAGAAATCAATGTGGAATTTTTGTTGTTCCTGTTTGTCCCAAGTACCGTATAAGTTTAATGCAATTGAAATTGCGATGTTGTATGTCATTTTAACATGTCTGCCTTTTCTTATATCTCTAAGTCTAACTTCATCTTTTGAACATGATTCATTGCATGTGTCTGTCATAGGTGCTTATGTAAAGGATTTGTTAGGGGTATTTTAGGTAGTCCCAGTGATATTGCAGTCCATAGAGGTCAACAAAAACAACCACCAAACTAAATCCCACTAAGTGGAGTCAGCTATATGGATTCTAGCACGCCATTGTTCTTGCTTTTCAATCATATATTCATGAAGCCCCATGTACCCTAAATCCTTCTTAATAGTCTCCCTTCATGTCTTTTTTTGGTCTTCCTCTACCCTTTTTAAAGGGGCATCATCTGTAATGTTACATCTTCTGGGGCTTGTGTAGGTCCTTGTCTCACATGCTAAACCATCTTAAATGGTTTCCCATAATTGTTTCCTTTATAGGAGCCGCTCCCTATCCCTAATGATATCATTCCAAATCTTATCCATCCTTGTATGCCTGCTCATTAATCGCAGCATCCTCATTTCTAGGACCTTCATCTTTTGCTTGTGATTGCTGTTCACCGCCCAGCATTCATTCTAAGGGAACATGGACTCTAGCATGCCATTGTACTCGATCTTGCCCATAAAGATGAGATTCAATTTTGTTATATAATGTTCAATGAGGTGGTGAGGGAACATGCATCTTCACCACGAAAAGTTGACAATCTTCAGGACATGAAGTTGTTGGTGGCCTGTTATTTGTCTGTAAGCTTATGTTGTGCACCCTTGCTACATTGTTTGAGCATATGTCACATTTATGAAGACAGAAGTCGTCAAGCAATCTGAATTGTTTTCACTGTAGTAATTGGAAATGAAATTTATCAAAAGTAGTGGAGTCATGCCTACAATGTAACTCATTAAGCTGATAGTTAGAGAATGCCTCTTAGATGATGGTAATTTAGCAAGTAATTCTGGATATTTAATGTCATTTTTATATAGTTGGGCGAAGGTAATTTTTCCATATGAAAATTGTAATCTCTTATGACATTTTGGTGATGTTGCTGTAGGTTATAGAATCTCATTCTTTAAATTCTACCAGAAAAAGGTTGTTTGATGTCATATTCACAGAGAACTATGTTCTAGAATATAATCCTTTCCTTGACTTGTATAACTCTTGCAAAATAAGTAGTCTGCTCTTAACTTGGAGAACTCTATGCTAATATTAATTTTTTTATGCAAATTGGCCTTCAAGCTATAACAAATCTGTTGGATAATCTTTGATAATCGAAGGATGGCTGAGTCAGATAATGGCATTGCATATAATACACTTTAAGTGTTTTATTACATGGCATATAAAGTATTATCCAGATATATGTAGGACTTGGAAACAACTTAAAAGTCATTTCTTTGTGATTAGATGTTATAAGTTCCTGAAGCATGTCAGTCAGCAAGCACAATACAAAATGGATTTATGATTTATCTTCTATCCTTCTTGCAGGGAAGTGCAAGGAGGCTCGTGAAAGCTGCCCTTCAAGAAGCAGCAAAGAAGAGAGAAATGAGATATTCAGACCTAAAGAAAATTGACCGTGGGGTTCGTCGACATTTCCATGATGATATCACAGTGATTGTTGTGTTTCTTGACTCGAATCTTGTGAGTAGGGCAAGCTCTGCCAAGTTCACTAGTATTTCTGTTCGAGGGGGTGGTATTAACCTGCCTCCTAACACACTGGCACCTTGTACGACCCCAACAGATGCTGGTGGTACCTGATTCAAGTTGTATCTTATCTTTTCCTTTGTTGTATCATTTTCTTGTGTGAATACCAGGTATCTTCAAATAGCAATGAGAAGAGCCGCACTTCAATTCTTTAAATGTGAACCTGTAATACTAGAATGCTAATACTCATGTTTAGGTTCCTTCCTCCAAATCGAAAACACAGGATATATTCTGATGACCATTATAAGAGTTGCCTTGGCACCATTTTACCCTGGTCACCATTTCCCCCCCTCATTTTGGTAGCTTTTGTCTTGGCAGTTGTGTGATTTGGGATGTAAGCCATCATCTGTGTTTCATTTGGATGTAACTGTTGCTGAGGAAGTTCTTTTTAGCTGTATATAGAGTGCTTCGTGGCAAATCTATTCAAGGAGAGGTGCTGGATTTAGGAGAATCACTGATGGAAGTAATGCTGTGGAAGTTAAATGAAAGACATCTCAGGAAATGTTAAAACATGTTTTCATGGTTTACCTCAACTAATTCTACAATCTTACATTCCACAAGGAAATGCTTTTGAGGTTCAGCTTGGCCTAACGTATATAAATATTGCTGCTCAAAAGGGGTTAGATTTTATTGTATACGACCACTTTGACTTGTTGGGATATGAGCTAGCTTTGTGCACCACCACCATCTTCAGTCCTCACGCGCGTCTTCTCCCTCCATTGAGACAAGCATAAGTTGAAACAAAATAGATAGTCACAGGCACCCGGAAGTAACTTTCATGGTCTGCAGTGAAAAAATAGAGAATTGGTTGAAAATGATTTTCAATTCAAAGTGAAAGTGAAAATACATATTTTTATTTATTTAGTTGTTGTTGTATTAGATAAATGAAAAAAGTGATTTTTTTATTTTAATTTTTTTTAACGTTTCTCTGTTCAATATTTCTAAAGGAGAATGAGAAGGGCGTTCATCTTAAACGAAGCTTAACAACGCCTTGGCGTGTAGTCTGCCTTTTTCTGGGACATTGTTCTTTTTATTTGATGGAAAGCCTGTGTTTGTTTCTGTAATGTAAAACTGACCAGCCAGAAAGCCATGAGAAAATGTTGGACTATGAAGGAAAGAAATGAGGCTTGCATCTAAGAAACTTTTTCACTTGTTGAGCGATGAGTTGTAAACGAACTGAATAACCATTGTGAGTGATTATTTAGTCTCTCATTGTAATAATTAATAAAGTATTTTAAAAAAAGTTCCCTAGATTTAAATCTCATGAAATTAACAATAAGCGATATTGTTTGGACAAACTTTTAGAATAACCTATAAACAAAATAGGAATTAAGGTATTTTTTTCTTTTTAATTTGGGCCAAAGAATTTAGATCCAAAATTGGGCTGAGGGAATTTGATTTGAGGATTGAGTTTTGGGGCCATTTTATTATTGCATTTTTTTTTGTTTATTTTTATCTTGTATTCAACTTTTTTTTGTCCTTTATTTTTGTACTTCTGTTTGTTTTTGTTTTTTAAATTATTATTAGCTTTTCCCCAAATAAAATGGGGCGTTCACACCCACTTAAACAGATATTTTCGCCATCTCTACAACAATAACATATGATAATTCTTATATTGCATAGACAAAAGAATTAGAAATAAGACCACTGCTTCGAAGCAATTGTGTTTGAGGACTTGACAAAAGAAATAGAACAAGAAAATGATTGTGCAATTTCTTTTTGCATAAAAGACATACATAGTATATAAATTATTTGTTAAAGAAAAATAAATATATATATGAATTATACCACTCTATAGAATTTACCAAAATATATCTCATTCACTTTTATTTTAAAATGCCAACTTGGTTTTGCTAAGATGAAATCATACGATTAAACTTGCAAAAATTTTAATACATCAAATAAAAGTGAATACCATATAAGTTGTTCTCACTTATATTTATATTTAGACAGATCTCTATCAGAAGAATTAAGCTTGGGAGAGAAATTGAACTTGAATTTATTGAATCAATGATTACAGATGATGAATTACACTATATATAGTGGATACTGTGATAGAAAAATACATAACAGATGAAGTAACTAATTATAACTGCCTGTAATAGAAAACTGAACTAAGAACTAAATTCCAGTAGCTTCTGGCTGCTGCTGCAGGTTCCAGTAGCTTCCAGCTGCTGCTGTTCCAATTTGGTTAAGACCCACCCCGTAAGCTAGAGCTTGGTCAAGCTGAGTAGGTGAGTGAATGTCGATTAAGCCCAGCTTGGTAACAATGGTATGAAATGGGGTGGTGTTTAATGGTTTGGTATAAATGTCAACCAACTGATCTGTGGAAGATATGGGAAGTAAGTATATTATGCCAGCTTGAACTTTGTCACGAATGAAGTGGCAATCTAACTCTTATGTGTTTAGTCCTTTCATGAAAGGTGGAGTTTGATGCTATGTGCATAGCAGAGGAGTTATCACAATATAAAAGAGCAGGTGTCTTAACATTTATATGTAGATCAGCTAGTAAATATAATAACCACTGAATCTCACAAGCTGTGGCAGCCATTGCCCTGTACTCAGCTTCTGAAGATGACCTTGAAATTGTTGACTTCTTCTTGGACTTCCAAGAGATCAATGATTCTCCCAAAAAAAAAAATGCTGAAACCAGTGATCGACTTGTGAGTATCTATACAACCGGCCCAGTCAGAATCACTAAAGGCCTTGAGGTGAAACTCTGATTTGCTGGAAAAGAAGAGACCCTTGCCAAGTGAGCCTTTGATATACTTCAGTATGTGAGTAGCTGCTTGCTGATGCTGCTCCATTGGTTGTGCTAAAAACTGACTGAGTTGCTGCACTGCAAAACAGATGTCAGGCTGAGTGGTTGTGAGGTAAAGTAGCCTCCCAATTAGTCTTCGATAAGAGGAAGGGTCACTGCAAGGATTGCCTTGACTTTGAGACAGTTTTAGTGTACTGTCCATTGGTGTAATTGCAGGCTTTGCTGCTAGCATACCTGCTTCAGAAAGAATATCAAGTGCATATTTTCTTTGACAAAGAGATATGCCTTTGCTAGACCTTGCTATTTCAAGTCCTAAGAAAAATTTAAGATCTCCCAAGTCCTTGATTTTAAATGAATTATCTACGAAGGATTTCACCTTATTGATTTCAGACTCATCATTTAGGATAATGTCATCAACATAAACCAGCAACACCGTAAAGGAACTCTGATAATGCTTAACAAGCATTGAATAATCGGATTTGGACTATGCATAACCAAGAGATGATAAAGTTGTTTAAAGCTTTGAAAACTTTTAGCGGCTGGCTTGCTTCAATCCATAAAGAGACTTCTGCAACTTACAAACTTGATTTGGGTTCGATGATTGGACCCCTTGAGGAAGAACCATGTAGACTTCCTCTTAAAGATCACCGTGTAGAAAAGCATTATTGACATCTAGCTGTTTATGATGCCAATTGTTTGCAGCTGCAATGGACAACAATAACCTCACAGTTGTCATTTTTGCAACAGGTGAAAAAGTATCAAAGAAATCAACACCTTCAGTTTGAGTGTAGCCTTTAGCTACCAATCGTGCCTTCTGTCTCTCAATTGAACCATCTGATTTGTATTTGATCTTATAGACCCATTTGCATCCAATAGGTATTTTTCTAGCAGGCAACTCAATGAGTATCCAAGTTTTATTGAGTTCCAAAGCTGCAATTTCAGCCTCTATGGCTTTCCTCCAACAGTCATATTTGATGGCTTGTTTATAGGTCTTTGGTTCAAACGAAGTGGATATGGAACAAATGTAACTTTTGTAACTGGGAGAAAGTTTATCATAAGAGAGATAGGAAGATAATGGATACCTTACCCTTGATGAAGAGATTGGCTCTGCTGCTGCTGCTGAGAAACTGCAGTAGTAGTCCTTAAGTAGCTTCGTGGATGTCTAGTTCTAGTAGACTGGCGTGTAGGTTGAATATCACTGTCAATTGCAGTAAAATCTGATTGCCTTAATGAATCAGAATTGGACTGTGAAATATTGGGATTATTTGGTGTATTTGGGAATGTTTCAATGTTTGGTAATGGATCAAAGTATGGTAATGGAACAGGTATTTGCTGCTGTGCAGCTGAAGTCTGTGATGCACTAAAATGCTGAAATGGAAACTGTTTTTCATGAAAATTCACATTTCTTGAAAGAAAAATCTCTCTTGTTTTTACATCAAGTAAAACATAACCCTTTGTTCCTACTTTATAGCCTAGAAACACACATTTTCTAGCCCTTCAGTCAAACTTTGTTCTATTATGTTGCAATGTGAAGCATAACACAAACACCCAAATACCTTTAGTTCTGAAAGATTAGGTAATGCTCCATATAGCAGTTCATACGGACATTTATTAGAAAGCAATGGTGAAGGCAATCTGTTTATTAAATGTACAGCATGTGAAACAGCATATGACCATAGATGTTTAGGTAAATTTGCTTGAAATAACAATGCCCTAGCTACATTAAGTATGTGTTATGCTTCCTTTCTACCACAGCATTCTGTTGTGGTGTCTCAACACATGTTGTTTGATGAATGATGGCCTTTGAGGCATAAAAGTTTGATAGTAAAAATTCAGGGCCATTGTCAGTCTTTATCATTTTTATTTTTGCTTCAAACTGTGTTTCTACGAAATTAAAAAATTGTTGGATTAGAGATTGTGTTTCAGATTTATGCTTTAGCAGGAAAATCCAAGTGTGCCTAGAAAAATCATCTACAATTGTAAGAAAGTATCTATGACCGTGTATAGATTCGAATGCCAAAGGGACCCCATATGTCAGCATGTAAAAGCTCAAATATTTTTCAAGACTTTGATTTACTATTCAAAAAAGATAATCTTTTCTGTTTTGCATAATGACATACATCACACACTTCAACTGCATAATAGGGAATATAGGAATGAAATTTATGTACAATGTTCAACCTATTATTGGACAAGTGTCCCAATCTAAGGTGCCACAAATTTGAACAACAAATTGAACTGGAAGCAGAAGTACTGGAGTTAACCAGATGACAAGTGGCTGCAAGTGAGTCTTTGGTTTCTTGGGAACTACCAAAGCATACAATCCTCTCACAGCTTCAGCTGTACCAATCATTTTCAATGAGCTCAGTTCCTGGATATCACATTTAGATGATTTAAAGATCAGTTGACAGTTCAAGGTTTTTGTCAATTTAGAAATGGAAATTAGATTGAAATGGAAGGTAGGCAAAAACAAGACATCAGTGAGTATTAAGCTATCTGAAAACTGAATGGTTCCAGAAAAGTGGGCTAATGTGTGTGTGCCATTTGGTAACTTGATAAAAAAGGTTTAATTCTTTTGTATGTATCAAACATATCAACAGAATGACAGATATGGTCAGTTGCCCCAGTGTCTAAGAGCCAAAGGTTAGATTTTGTACCTGTGTTGATGTGATTTTGGGATTCATTAGTAGCTATGACATGGGTAATTGTTTGGTTAATTGCATGAGAAGAAGTTGAGGTACCATTATGCTGTTGAAGCAAAGCCATTAAGGACTGATATTGATCTTTGGTAAAACTAAAAATTAAATTCTCTTGAGGTTCCTGTGGATCTGCTCCTTGGGTTTAATTAACACCATCATCTGCTGAAGTGACATTTACAAAGGCATCTTGGTTTCTGAATTTGAAACCTGGAGGGTACCCGTGTTTCTTGAAACAAGTTTCTATGGTATGCCTATTCTTACTGCAATATATGCAGTGTTTTGTGGATATTTTGAGATTGACCTCTGCCTTTAGAAGACCTTCCGGCAGAAGTTCCACCATGCTGTCCTCTTCCTGCCATGGTTGGTAGAATTGAAAAAGACCTTTGGTTCTTGAACTGCTCCTCCAAGAATTTTCCTTTCATGCTGAATGACCTTTGAAAACACATTACCAAGACTAGGTAAAGGTTCCATGAGCATGATTTTGACCTTACAACCGAGAATTGATCATTCAGACCCTTTAAGAATCTAATTACACAATCATTCTCTTTATAGGTCCTAATGGTAGGAAGTAATTCACAAGAACATGGAACAGCACAATTACAACTTGGAATAGTCCTGAATTCATATAATTCCTCCCACATTATTTTCAAAGCGGTAAAATAATCAGTAACAGACATGTCACCTTGCTTGAAAAGGGAAATTTCTTCTTGCAAATCAGAAATTCTATAGATGTCACTCTGAGAAAAACGATCTCGCAGGTCCTTCCATACACTTTCAGCTTTGCTCATCCATATCACACTTTGTGCTATGGTGTGATTGCAGGATCTGGTGATCCATGAAAACACCATATTGTTACATCTGAGCCACACTGGATACAAAGGATCTGTCTTCGGCGGTGCTGTAATTGTCCCATCTACAAAGCCAAGTTTATTTTTCGTGGACAATGCTACCTTTATGGCCGTTAGCCAAGAATGGTAGTTTGTGGAATCCAAGACCGGAGAAACAAGAATCAGATAAGGATTCTCGTTTGGGTGAAGGTAGTATGGATTAATCGGATTGGTCTGAAAATCTGCCAAGAACGCATCAGTCATGGCTGTGTCTGCCATTGAAGATCAAGCTACTCGAAAAAGAATCAGTTGGGCGCAGCAGAGCTCTTACAAGAAGAGCTCTGATACTATATCAGAAGAATTAAGCTTGGGAGAGAAATTGAACTTGAATTTATTCAATCAATAATTACAGAGGATGAATTACACTATATATAAAAGTTATGAAAATCGAACTGACCATTCAATTGATGAGGGAACTAATTTATATTTTAATAATTTAATTATGATTGAACCAGTATATAATTAAATATATATTTATATTTAAAAATATAATATTTATATTAATTTAAAATTATATACATATTTTAAATATAATAATATACCATATGTTATAAACATTACACTAGAGTAGTGACAATGCTTCTTTCATCTGATTTTTTATCCTAAGTTTGAATCAAAGATCTTTTGTTAAAAGTTGTAACCATGTCCCTACTTCATATTAAATATATAATAACGCACATAATATAATAAGAGTTCACTTAGTTTAGTGGCAGAGCAGCTTGCCTCACGCGCCCACGATCTAGGTTCGAATCCAGCTGGGGAGATCTTTATTCAATTTGAAGTTAATTGCTGAACTGGCGGGTCATTAAACCGTGGCCGGTTTGGGTGGTTTATATTCAGTTCAACAATTCCGTAGCTAGTTTTCAGCATACCGGTCACAGAGGCTTGACCGGACCAGCCAATAGTTCAGTTTCCTGTTGAACCAGTCCGACCGACAGGTCCGGTTTGGTTTTCAGAACTCTGATTTATCTCTCCAGCTGGATTCGAACTTAGGTCGTGGGCGCGTGAGGCAAGCTACTCTACCACTAAATCAAGTAAACTCTCATTATATTATGTGCCTTATTATATATTTAATATAAAGTAGAGACATGATTACAACTTTTAACAAAAGATTCTTGCTTCAAACTTGAAATAAAAGGTCAGATGAAAAAAGTATTATCACTACTATAGTGTAATGTTTATAACGTATGGTACATTATTATATTTAAAATATGTATATAATTTTAAATTAGTATAAATATTATATTTTAAAATATAAATACATATTTAATTATATACTGGTTCGATCACGGTTAAACCATTAAACTATAAATTAATCCCCTCACCAGTTTAATGACCAGTTCGATTTCTAAAACTTTGGAAAAAATACATAACAGATGAAGTAACTAATTATAACTGCTTGTACCAGAAAACTGAACTAAGAACTAAATTCCAGTAGCTTTTGGCAACTGCTGCAAGTTCCAGTAGCTTCCGGCTGCTACTGTTCCGATTTGGTTAAGAATCTCAAATGCATACGTTTTTTTTTTGCTAAAATACAAAAAAACCTTCTAACTATAGGTCAAGTGTAAAAAATTCCTCTGTACTTCAAGACTCACCAACATGACTCCTTAAACTTATTGAAACGTGTATACTAGTGCAAAACAAACTCCCTATGCATGTGCAAAAAGCCTCCTACAGGGAATCAATATGCATAATTTGGTAAATTCAAGAAATAGAGTTAGTGAGTTTTAAAGCATAAAAAAGTTTTCTACATATAACTTATAATTAGGCCTTACGCCCAGCCCATTCCTTATAACGCCTTTACAATAAAAAGCTTTAAAAATTATTTTTTTTATGTACCTAGAGTATCTCCCATTCAGATGGTGAAGGACTAATCTTTCGGTATTCGATAGTGTCTCTTGCAGGAGGGAGACCTACTAATAGTGCATGCTCCATTCACATACACTAGGGATCAAACCCTAGACATGATACTTAAGAAATTCAAGTCACTTTTACTTGTACCAACTCATATAGGTAACTTTAAAATTTATTTGAATGAATTGTAAGTCCCATTTTATGGGTAAAACATTTAGAAAACATGTAGCTATGTAGTATTATCCTTGGCTTCAAACTTCTTAAAAATTTTCTGGTCCTAGACTTCATAAAAACTATGTTCTAGTTTTTTTTTTTGGACTTTAAATATGTTCTAGTTAAACCCTATGTTCCTAAACCTATGTCCCTAAATTACAATTATTGTTTGTTACTATAATTTAATATTGTATTGACATATAATTAACGTGATGTTTGATAGGTAGGAACAGTAATCTCATTCTATGTCTATTTCATGAAATGAAATATTACTATATTTATTTTTTAAAAAAATCATAAAATAATAATTTTATTTCACATCTTATTCTATAAAACTAAGAATGGAGCATGAAATGGGATTAGAATTTCATACTTTATGGAATGAGATTAAAATTCTTTATTCATAATATACCCTTAAACATTTTATAAAATTACACCTATTATTCTTCTTGTATTTTTTTAGTAATAAAATATTATCCTCTTTACATTTAACTTAAAACATTAGACAAGTGATAATATTATTCTTGTAAAAGATGATAATATTTATTCTAATCAAATTATAAAAAAATAAAATTGAATATGATTGTTAATTTTTTTTTAAAATTTTATAACGGATATTTATGTCATCTATATTAACTTTGATTACATTCCACAATAATTTTATGTATCAAATAATAGAGTGATTTAAAAAGATATTTCATTTTAAAAACTATCAAACTATAAATTAAGAATGACTATTCTATTTCTATTCTATTCCAATTCTATAAAATCATCATTTCATATGTCAAAATTTATGTAAAAGAATATAATTATAAAAGAAATTACTTGAAAAATTAAAACTTTTTTAATGAACTCATACTTAAAAGATAATATGAAAAATTTTATATTTACAATATGTCAAATTTAAACTTGTATTCTTTTTTAGGTTAAATTACTTATTTGATCTTTAAAAGTTTATTTTAAATTCAAGTTAATCTCTATATTTCAAAACCTTTATAAAAGGCTCCAATTATTTCAGAAAATACAAAATAATTTTATTAATTTAATTTAATCCTTATTTTATTTTATATTATTTAAACATTATAATAAAACGTTTGAATTATTTAAAACTTATAAGGACGAAATTAATAATTTAGAATAATTTCCTTAATAGAAATTAATAACATCGTTTTTATAAGTGACGTGTTTCTTATTAGAAAAATGTAAAAAAAACAAAAGAAAAAAAACAATAAATTGTAATTATTATATGTCCCTGACAAATAAATGCTATTTCCTGGCTGCTTCGGTGTGGCTTTGTGAATTTGTTTGGTCCTGTTCATTAGATCTGTCACCATCGCCTGCATCTCTCTTCTGCTTCGGATCATACAGGGATACGCTCTGCTCTTGGATCTTAATCCTGATCGCAGGTTAGTGTCTCTTCATCCCTCGAATACTTGTCCAATCTCAGTGAAGCAAAGCCATAGATAGAGCCTTCAAATTCAAGATCACTCTGAAAACTTCAATTCTCAAGCTGGTTGCTTCAGTATTCCCTTTGCTTTGCCTTAATTCTTAGTGGGTTTGGCTTGTTTTGACCTTTTGTTCAATTCTTCTTTGGAAGTTCCAGAATGGGTGTGGCTGAAAACATTCACGATGTGGAGGAGGGAACCTTGGAGATTGGAATGGGTACGTATCGCATCTGTTTACCTCTCTTGTTAATTTTTCTACTATGATCGGATTGCCTTTGCCTGTGCCTGTGGTGGGTATATGCACCACTCCTTGATAAATAAAAAAACCACCATATTCAGAGCGTGTTTGGATTCAGAAAAGCTTCTGATCAAAATGCTTATTAGAGAACTTTTGGTCTAAAATCAATTTATTTAAGTTTTTTTTGTTTTTGGTTGTAAAAATTAGACAAAACCAAACATATGCTTAATGCTTGTCATTATGGAAAAAAAAAAGACATTTTTGCAAGGCAGTACCCTGAATTATTTGTGTGTCCATTAACGTTGCAGAATACAGAACTGTATCTGGAGTTGCTGGACCATTGGTCATTCTTGATAAAGTTAAGGTAGTGACCATGTACTCTCTCTGCTATTCTTATTGCATAAATATTCTGATTTTCAAACTTTCTCAATGAGGATGTCCCGCTTTCTGTATGGTATGACTAAATTTGATGGTGATCAACTACATCAGGGACCCAAATATCAAGAGATTGTTAATATTCGTTTAGGAGACGGAACTACCAGGCGTGGACAAGTTCTAGAAGTTGATGGTGAAAAGGCTGTTGTTCAGGTGAGTACCTACGGCATCCTTAATCATCTGCTGTGCTGCTTTTGGGATGGTAGTTGTCATCCCTTATCTATGAGATGATGTCTTGATTTTAATTTTTACAACCCAAAAATTTAAGATTCCCCTGATGTCTCATTCTTTATGAGTAGTTTTCTTAGTAAGGAAAAGGCCTTCATTGTTGCATAATTTGTTCTTGTAGTTGTATTGTGTTCAATAGCAAATGATTTTGTCACTGTTTAGTCTGATGCTGGTATCACAAACAATGGGCTAAAGTTTATTTACTTCTTTGTACTACTGGCCAGGTCTTTGAAGGTACATCTGGGATTGACAATAAATTTACAACTGTGCAATTTACTGGAGAGGTATAAATCTTTGTTCTTACTATTGTCTAACTTATTCAACAGTACTTGTAAAATTATGTATGCTAATTCTATTGTGAACTTTTCTTAATAAATTTATCTGCAGTTTGGTGACTTATCTCAGTATCATTGTAAATAATGTATTAACTGTTAGTTAGGGAGTTCTATTTATTTTGGTAGTACATATAGAATTGGGCCAATCAGTGGCTAGTCTTTTAATATGTTGTCTTCTAAATTATTGTAGTGAATAAATAAGAGAAATCCTAGTATAATCATCCCACAAGTGTCAAAACTATAGTTGAAAAAACAGTGAGGGTGGTTTCACTAGTATCAATATATATTACATAGCTTCTCAGTTAACTTGATTAATTGATAAATTTTATATACCAATTACCAATTTATCCAGGAGTATTAATTATTGAATTCCTTTTCATTTTTTATTCTTTGATTTTCATGTTTAATAGAATTTTAATCAGCTCCACTGTTGACTCTCTCTTATTATCTATATTCACAGGTGTTAAAAACTCCTGTCTCACTAGACATGCTTGGGCGCATATTTAATGGTTCTGGAAAACCAATTGATAATGGTCCATCCATATTACCTGAGGCTTACCTGGACATATCAGGTATTTAATTTCTTCTGGGGTGCTGTATAACTGTATGTTTATTAATATTTGGCTTTTTTAATATTTTCCCAAAAATTCAGGAAGTTCCATCAACCCTAGTGAGAGAACCTATCCAGAGGAGATGATACAGACAGGAATATCTACAATTGATGTCATGAATTCTATTGCTAGAGGTCAAAAGATCCCTCTATTCTCAGCTGCTGGTCTCCCCCATAATGAAATTGCTGCACAGATATGCCGTCAGGCTGGCTTAGTCAAGCGATTAGAGAAGTCTGATAATCTTCTTGAGGTATAGCTGACATATGATGTATGGAAACAGGTCTTTTGTAGGATATTGGTTACTTATTTCATCAATAAGTGAGGAATTTAAAAATGCTTGCACAATTTGAAGATTTCTGTCAAGAGTTAAATGTTTATTGCTATCAATGTATGTATTACTGCTTGTTTGACTGTCAAACTTGTGGCTTTTGAAGCAGCTTATTTTCTGGTTCCTTAGAGTGCGTTTTAAAATGTATACTATTACAGTATTACAGTATTACTGTTATGTACATGTCCTTGAAAATTGAAATTTTAATATTAAAAGGGAAAGATAGTTTGTGATTTCGTCTTCCTCAAAATCCTGTTAAGAAGCTGACATAATTAAATTGCAACGACTTAGCTTGTTGTTCTAATGCTTACAAATGATCTAGTTGTTCTTATTGCCTTCAAATTAATAAGGCATTTTTGTCCTTATTCATTTATTTAAACTCATTACTTTTACACTCTTTAAGATGAAGAAGGTGGTATTTCTAACAAATCTTATCAATATATAGGATGGAGAAGAGGACAATTTTGCCATTGTGTTTGCAGCCATGGGAGTTAACATGGAGACTGCACAGTTTTTTAAACGTGACTTTGAGGAGAATGGCTCAATGGAAAGAGTGACACTGTTCCTTAATCTGGTAATCTGTGGTTTAAGTGATAAAGAAAATTATGGCCCTTGTATTTATATTGTCTTGTAATCAAAACTTACCAAAAATATGTTTTTGTTTAATTGTTAAATTTTTCTTTGGCATGTTAATATTATGACCCAATTTATATTTTATGGATAAGCTATTATGTTTTGCTCATTGTGTTAAATCTGATTTATTGGCATATATATGTAGTGGCAATATGTACTCGACTACAGAACTAATGTTTTGCCTCATTAAGCTAAACGTACATATGTAAAATTTTAGAAAAGGAAGTAAAGGATTTTAGGACGTGCCAATTGGTGGATGTATGACCTTAAAAATTTTTATATGGATGGATCATTTTTTTATTTGTTGAGTAAAATGCTGTCCATTGAGAATGAAATTTTTGTTCATTAGGAATGAAATTTAAATGAGGCATCTACTTGTAATTTTTGAATTTTGATTTCACGACTTGCTAGAAGGAGCTGATCCTTAAAATACTTGTTCTATTGCTGCTATGATTTATTACAGGCAAATGATCCTACAATTGAGCGTATCATCACTCCTCGTATTGCCCTTACTACTGCTGAATATTTGGCATATGAATGCGGCAAGCATGTTCTTGTGATACTCACAGATATGAGTTCTTATGCTGATGCTCTTCGTGAGGTATGTTCCTTCAACTGTAATTGATTAGTAACAAGAGGCAGCCAAAGGAAAGAAGCGAGATAGGAAACCTTTTACAGCCTTTACCATTCTCTTGTGATTTTAATTTCTTTGTTTGTCTACAAAAAATTGTTCAGGCTTGGATAATAATTGGAAGTTGATATTTCTTATCTTTCTCTTATTCTTGGGGTATCAGAAGTAACTTAAAATATTTAAGTATTTCTCAAACAATTTACATGATACTGACACAAGCTATTGATCACTTCTGGATCCTGTAGGTATCTGCTGCCCGAGAAGAAGTACCAGGAAGACGTGGGTATCCTGGCTACATGTATACAGATCTTGCAACAATTTACGAACGTGCTGGAAGAATTGAGGGGCGAAAAGGCTCTATTACACAAATTCCAATTCTAACCATGCCAAATGATGGTAATGAAATATTATTAAACTTTATCAGCTTTCTTGCCTAATGTACTCTTAATGCTGACTGATAATATTTCTTGAACTTCTTTACAGATATTACACATCCAACTCCTGATCTTACAGGATATATTACTGAGGGACAGATATACATTGACAGGCAGCTGCAGAACAGACAGGTGGGCTAGGTTGAAGCTTTCGGCTGTTATCAATATTGTACAACATGCTAATTAGTTACCGGAATTAAATACAATAGAGAATTTGGTGCAGAATGCATCCTAACATTTAATACATGATATTACCATAAGAATAAATTGTTTGGTTTGCCATTTTCTCCCAAGTTTTAAATTCTCTTTTATCCTTTCATGAATTTAACAAATATTTTGAAATGATTTGGTTTTATATTTCCATTGACACATTAAGGTGGAATGCTGTGACATTTATGTCACCTGTGAGATCATAAGAGATTTTTATTATGAGTTATCCCTGCATACTGCATAAAATGAAATCGGCCTTTTTTTCCCCTTGATCTACTCTGTTCTTGATGTATTTAAGTTGGTATCTAATCAGTTTAAAGTGACCTGGCAAATTGCTTACATTTTATATTGATTGGTTATGTGGATTCTAATATTAGACTGAAACTAAACATTCAATTCTTTTGAACTGGGCAGATATACCCACCAATCAATGTCCTTCCATCACTGTCTCGATTGATGAAGGTAAGGTTAATCTTGTTTGTTTGATTCAAGATGCTGTCAACTGATAAATTTAGCTGTTTCTTAATTAGAAAGCAAGTGATGAGGTTCACATTCTAATGATGCATCATTGTTTGCCTCTGCAGAGTGCCATTGGTGAGGGAATGACACGAAAGGATCATTCCGATGTGTCCAACCAGGTCTGATTTTGTTTGTTTATCATATTGCTATTTTTCTGTTTATAAACTATCTTATTGGTGTTATTTTGTTTCTTTTCAGCTCTATGCAAACTATGCCATTGGAAAGGATGTCCAGGCAATGAAAGCTGTGGTTGGAGAAGAAGCTCTTTCATCTGAGGACCTGGTCTCTAATATTTTTATCTCCGGATATTTTTGTTTGATATAGTGAGATTGTCCTTGACGTGGTACTAATGAAGTTCTTTTTTATTAACAGCTTTATCTGGAATTTTTGGACAAGTTTGAGAGAAAGTTTGTTACCCAAGGAGCTTATGACACCCGCAATATCTTCCAGTCACTAGATCTTGCATGGACTTTGCTTCGGATTTTCCCTCGTGAGCTTCTTCATCGTATACCAGCAAAGACTCTTGACCAGTTCTACAGCCGGGATGCCGGTAATTGATGATTAAGCAAGCTCATATACCTTGATCACCTGCTCAATCAGCTCATAGTGACCTTGGCAATTAATTTTTTTCTTAGCTTTCTCCCCATAGTCCGTATTCCTTCTATCCAGCAAAAATAACAAAGGTTTCTGTTTGAGTGCCTCATATTTTGACATCCTCAGTTAGTCAGAATGAAGACCCCATATAGATATTATAATTCCTGTGGCATTTTTTTTGGGGGGGAAATGTTAGTTGTGCTACCAGTTTGGGATGGCTTTAATTGCATTGTGAGATATTCACTGCGGTTAGAATTTTGTGGAGTCTGCCTTCCCATGTTTGTTGCTTGTTCATCAGTATCTGATTTACCTTGTAATTTGATTATTTAGGATATTTATAATCAGGATAGTTGTTAGTTGGACACTTTGATAATTTTCGCTGTTTTAGTTTATTAATAAGTGAAACGATCTTAAAATTTGTGGAGAATATATGCATTTATCATTATGGTATGGTAAGCCACCCCAGTTCCAAACTTGTTTTTGGATGAAAATAACACTGCTCAAACCATAAATGTATGCATTTATAGCTATGGTAGTAAGCCCCAAACACAGGCATTTTGTCTAATTTAGATAGCTGTTAACATCTTATTTTATTCTTTTTTTATTTAATTGTAAAAATTATTTTTGTGGGTTTTTTTTGTTTTTTGGGTCACGAATTTGACCACCTAAACAAGGGGGAAACAAGAAAGAAAAGAAAGAAAAGTAAGTTAACAATGTACAGAATATAATTAAAATCATGAGAAGGAAATAATTGAAAAAAAAGGGGGAAAACAGAGAGCTAGCAGAAATCGGTTTGGGAAAGCGAAACATGGGAGCAAAAGTAAAATGGGAGAAACGCCCCCGACATCATTGTTGTCTGTTGCACCTATTAATTTATTGAGTAAATATTTATTTTGATCTTTTAAAAATATATGTATAATTATATTAATTTTTTATTTATAAATTCATCAATTAGCCTTTCAATGTCTAATTATGTTGTCAAATTAGTCGTCGCATTTAGATAGAGAATTAATGTGATATCAAGTATAGACTAAAATGATTATTTAATCTAATTTATTGTCTAAATCTCTTTCTGCCACTTAACATATTTCAATGCTTTCAACACACCTTTCTGCATCACACCCACTTCACTAACGCACAGGCACAGCTATCAACAACAAATTGCATTCTGCCACCAACTCCCTAATCCATGCACTGCATGTTTGGCTTAACTCATCAAAAAATGGTGAAGCACAGATCGACAGGGAAAAACAATGGTGAACTGAAATTGAATAAAAAAAGGGAAAGAAGAACATGGGGGGCAACACAAAGGGACAGAGAGTGAATGATAGAGAGCATAAAGGGGAGGGATCATCTTTCTCTTCTAGTGTTGTGACCTGCCTCCATTTCTAAGCTTCGTGATGATCGTTGTTAGTGTTCGTTCGGAGGTTGCTTGTGGGTCAAGTTATTCAAGTAAACGGAGATTGCTTCACCCGAGTAGATGACGAGACTTGCAAAAAGGCGAAAAAAATTCTAACGATTGATCAGGTTTTTTCACTGGGGTAGTGAGGTGTGGCACGAGGCACAACATACACAACACAGCACACAATTTGGTGGTGGCTGGCGTTGTCTTTAACTGTTGGCCTCTGCTCAGCTCCACCTTCAGGCTCAAACGGAACTGTTACAGTACATGACGGCAAGTGGTCCGTGGCAGCCCCAAGAAGAAGGATTCAAGGAGATCTCCAGCACTACTCTCACCTCCCTGACTCCAACAATTATCTCACCTTTATTCTTGCACGTCCTGAAGTAATACTTATCTTTATTATCTTATTCCTTATCTATTGTAACTGTCTTCAATATATAATAAAGTAATGGTCAACTATTTGGTTGAATATAACTATAAACTTTTACATGATATCAGAGCCGAATTGGTTAATACTACATTCAATTTCAGGATAACAGCCTCCCTTTAGCTCCACTTCCACTGCCAACATCTAAGTCATCTCAACCTTGATGGCAACCATCTCTAATCTCAGTCTTGATAGAGAGCGTAGATGAAGAACATGTTTGAGAGTCAAGATTCTTGGTGAATCATTGGAGAAACATCTGCGCCTGTACTAAAGATCACCTCACCCATCAACGACAACTTAAAATATTCTCATTGATGCAGATCTGATCGACTAACCGTGCATGGATAACCAGTTACTTAATGGAAGAAAGCCTTAGCAAGTTTTGTCATCAATATAAAAAGACCTCTAATGATGCATATAATAAGAATGTAGAGACCTTTAGCGAGACATGATTAGTACTCCAAGATGTCTTTACTTACAACTGCTCACCACGTTCGATCCGTTTGATCCAAACTTGAACTATGCATAGCGTCATCCAGTTTGAAGTGGGGTGATAAAGGATTATCCTTATAATTATCTTGTCCTTAGTTTATCTTTAGTTTATGAATAAGTTAATATTAGTATTTTAAGAATCTTATCTTATCTATCTTATCTTTATTATCTTATCCTTTATCTATTGTAACTATCTTCAATATATAATAAAGTAATGAATAACTATTTGGTTGAGCCTAACAATAAACTTCTACAGTTTCATTAGTCAATTAATCTATTTGGGTTTGTTTGTTTGTTTGTTTTTTTCTTTTTTAGTTTTATTTAGGCTATGTAGTCTATTCGGATTAGAATACTTATTTTGATCATTAAAAGTGGTTCTGTTGTTTTATTTATTAAGGTGGGTTGGCTGAGTTATTGGCATAGGGTGTTTGTGTTTGATTCTTCAATTTATTATTATAAGTAACATTTAGACCCTATCTTTCGAACACTTTGACTTTAGAATTTAAAAGAAATCATTTTGAGTGAAATTATTTACAAATCATGAGATATTAATACACATAAAATTGTTTTTAGATAAATTGAATTCTTAAACTAATGTCATGCCAAACAAGTGAAGATCTAGCCTCTAATAGATGGAAGAGAGGACAAGTGAAGCACTCAAAATGAATGCTTGGGGAGGGCGACTTAGATAGCCTATGATGCAAGTCTAGGAGGATGAGAGGTTTAAGGCGCTTGCTTAATGTGTGGGTCTATAACTAGTCTTGATTGTTTCTGCTGCTTCTATCTGGGTGTTTGTCTTGCGGAAATTCCCCCTATATAATCTATTTCTCAAGAAGGGTTGTGGTGTTTAAACAACTAATTAAATGAATACAGAAATAAGTCTCTACTCAAAAATAAGAGAGACAGATAGGTTAAAATCTTTAAGAGATAAGGATAAAAAAAAAAAAAGAGGTTTAACAGTCTGCAACTCAAGTGATTGACTTCGGAGAAAATTAGAGGATTTTGGAGAAAAGTTAAATTTAAAAGAAAGAACCAAAAGGAGAGGAATCTCAAGCCTCTTGTAACAATTGATGAATTACATGTGATGTGCCCATGTGCAATTTTGTGAAAGCTTGAGTGTTAAGTATGCTTTATAATTTTACATTTCTTAATTTTTATAATTTTGTCCCCGTCGATAGTTAATCTTGAATCCATCCTTGACTATGTGTGTCATTGTTGTCTTTCACTATCTATATGCTAATAACAATTAATATTAAAAAATAAATTTAATAGTTAAAGTGGAAGACAATACTAACATATATAATTAATGTAACACATGCTAAATAATACAAAATATATACCCAGTGTATCTGAAATCTCTCAAAAAGTCAACCTTGAAAAAATGTTGATGACTAATTCAACATAAGATACAACAAGTTGGAATTCAGATGACAGAGCCCATTCATAGACATTTGATAAAATCTTTCAACAAATGTTAGCATCTTGCAAAATGAATGCATCTTTGCAAAAATATTGTTTAGACCCAGATGCATATTACTTAGTCTGTATTTTGTGTGCCATCCTTATTCCTGTTTTGGTTATTTGGACATTCTCCATGTGTCGAGGGTGGTTGTTTCTTCTATTTCTCATGATGGAATTTGTTTCCATTTTTTTTTTTATTGATGAAGGTTCGAATCTAAATATCTTACAAATTAAAATTACTTAGACTCATTAATATGGGCCTATTCTCAATGAATTTTTATTTGGAATTATTATAACTGGGGGTGTACATGAAAGAGCCTGGTCTTCACAGGTTTTGATTGAGCAAAATTTTTGAACTCAGTCTTGACTTGAGAAGACTTGACCATGCTTGAGTCAATAATTGAACTCATTTTCAAATTTTTCCACGAAAACATTATCTGTAAATGATAATAAAACCTAATAATCGAAAAAAAAAACACTATATTTCTGTTGAAAGGGCCCTAATCCATTTTCTTTTCTCTAGTCTCTTTGCAACCAAACAAAACTAATAGCAAACTAAATTTGACAAAAAAATTTATACCTTTACAGAAATCAAAACAATTTGAAAGAAGCCGTCACACAAGCATATCCTTGGGCATGTGTAAGGAGTCTGAGTAAAAGAAAAATATGTGAGAAGCCTAATTTGAACAACAGATTAATTTTTTTATAAACAACTTCGATATATATATAATATCGAGCCTAGTCATGTCTACTCGTAGTGTGATCCGATCTTAACAGAAAAATCCTTCGAGTACAATTTTTAGGCCTGATCTTGACCTGAAATTTGATTGAAACTGGGCTCAACCCCATCGAACTTCAATAACCCCTCACATGCCAAATGCCTAAGAAAGGTTCGAACTTTTGCATCCCCGAGATGAGAAACAGAGCTACCCCTAGGAGCCAAGGGTTTGGGTGGTACAAATTATCTCCGAATTAATCATGCCATAGTTTTGGTGAGAAAATGTAGATCTTCTAGTCCCTAAGTTAGTGTATAGAGTAATAATAGCTACATAAACACAAATTTTTTTATAAGTCACTACATAACGCTTTGGATTATACTATAATTTTTTTAACAGTTCAAAAATTTAATACAACTCATAATTTATGTAATAATCATTTTCTTAATTTATATATCAGTGTGATGTTGTATATTGTTTTTGAATTAAAAGATATAGAGAAAGATCAAAGAAAATTTTAGGAGAAATCACTAAAAAGGACCTTGTTTAAAATGAATTTATTGAAACTTTAATTTTTGATAAAGTTCAATGGCGTCACTTGATTCATAGTTGGCCCCACCTAATAGGATAAGGTTGGGTGGTGGTTGTCGTATATATTCGTGTGTTCTGCTGCTGCAAATTAGGATGGCCTTCGTAGCTTGTTGAGTTTGCTATACTTAAATCCCTTTTGCCACATTGCTTGTCCCCACAATGTCATTCATGGCTTCGTACGCCACATTTTAAACGAAACTTTTCATTAAATCATTTTATATAGCACAAGAATTAGACATACTATAACCACATGTAACTTTTTCCTATTTGAAATCTCACTAGTTATCAACAAAAGGAGGTGCAAGAAACACAAGAAGGGGGTTAAATTTTGTTTTCTACAAATGTTCCTACGCTTCAAAAATCAAACCTTTAGCCAAACAAAACATGGTTTACAACAGAACGAATATAACATAATAATGATTAGCAGCAGATGTGTAACTAGGGTTTCAGACCCACTATTGAACTTGCAACAGGTATATTCACTCGCCAACATGCTCACATCGTTTTCCCTCGAACTTTATTTCTTTGCAAGATCTTCAAAAAGTTGATGGTAGATTTTCTCACTTGCATATGATCTGTCTCGTCCAGTGTCGTTCTTACTTTCCTAGATTTTGCACTGCAACCTTTTATGTTTAGACTTTAGAGTTTATTGGTGTTGCTACGGTACCTTTGTCTTTTTCAAGGCACTGGTACCCTTAAATATTTATATTGATTGTTGATTTACATAATAATAAATGTTTGTTGTTCATAAAGTATAATAAATATCAATGAATATTTGATAACTAATATTCCTAGTAATTTCCAAAAAATATATAGGTACTAATATAATCGTCGGAGTTTATTTACTTTTTTATTTGGATTTTTTTTTCTCTCTTGAAAATTGACTCTTCCTGGTTGGTCTTGACTCTTGAAGAATTTTACAGCAGAACACGTCGAGCTTTTTTGCTATTAAATTCTCGCATTGGTTTTGAATGTGAGGGTTCTATTGATTTGTGAAGATTTATTAATGTGTCTTTACTCTTGTTTGGGATAAAATAGCAGGGCAATGGCGTGAAGACCATGGCATAATGACTTTAATGTTTGGAAAAGGGGTGGGGCACTTGCTTTAATACAAGTCAACACACAAATTATGAAATTTTATCTAAAAGATATCCATTACCTTTGCCATTATTTTATTCATGGCCACTTGCTTTGAAAATTAATCACCTTCGTCCTACGTTGTTAGTAAATTTTTTCTAAAGGATCCATAACCTTTTCTATTATATTAATTGTTAAAATTATAAAATTTAGGTAAAAAAGAAGAAAAAAGAATTGATATTAATAAGAGAAAGATGTGATTGATGTATTAAATTTGTTTGAAATATTATAAAAGATAAAGTACTAACCTTTATTTATATTCTAGTAATCTTAATCAAATAAGAAAATACAATCCTAATCAAATAAGGAAATACATAAAATATAATGAAATTAAGAATCTTCAATTAGAGGATTAATTAATTTCATAATATATTCTAAGATCTTCTAAAATATTTTAAAGATATTATAAATATTTTAAATATATTATAGATATATTCTAATATTAATTAATAAAAACCACCACTTAAACATGCCTTTTATTTATTATATTATTGCAAAGTTATCCATGACTCTTTTTTTCGTCCCATAGTTATGTACATGTCTTAGCTAGTGAAAAATGTGCAACATATGTTTCTTTCTTTTAATCATTTTTTTTTAACTGTTTGTGTTACTTAGTAGATAAAAAGAATAGGATGAGATTCATGGTTGAAGGTGCTTTCACTTCAAAGTACTTGATGCACCTTACTTCCTTTTTTATTTTAGCTTTATGTGAAATTCATTATTTATTTATTTACTTATTCTATTATTAATATTATTATATTCTACTAATTAATTTTTTAGTTATATCATTTTATTTTATTTATTTTGATTTCTTATCAATATATTTTGTTGTTTTATGCATATTTACATAATATTTTTCATTTTTCATTAAACACATAATCTAAAAAATATAATGTTTTTATTAGATATATTTATGTGTTAATTTTAAAAATTAATTCGATAAAATTAATGGTTTGACGCTTTGACACGCAATGATTAAAAAAGTTGATTTTATATCCCAGTTTAAGAAAAACGGTTGTAATCAAAAAATTTTTTATATATTTTTAAAGTAAATATTTTTTTTATTTTATACAAGTAGATGTAAGATAAATGATCATATAATATCAAGTTTAATATTATTTTTATATATTTATCTTGTATCTATTTATATAAAATAAAAAAATATTATTCTACTAATATACAAAAATTTCTCTTGCAATCATCTGGTTTGTTGGTGGATATTGGGCCTCGGTCTTTGGGCCTAGTATTGGAAACGTATAGCTGCAATATTAAAATTTAAGTCTTGCAATAAATTAAAATAAAATCTAAATATTAAAACATGAGAAATTTGCTTTTACCAACATAAAAAGTTATCTAACTTTACTAACATACCAAATTTAATCTAACTTTACTAACATACCAAATTTAATCTAACTTTACCAACATAACAGATTGAAGTTTAAGTCTACCAAAACACAAATTTGAATTTAAATCTAAATCTATCAACATACAAGAATAAAGTCTTTTAACCTATAACATTCAACACAAATTCAACTTCCAAAGGCGTTAGAATTAAAAAATTTATAGTGACTGCCAATTATATATCTTCTCAGAAACGTTCTGAAAGATAACCTGAAGATGGAGAATAAAGAATAAAGAGTTTGAAGATGTGTAGGTGCAACTTTCTTGCAGCTCGAGTTCACCGGAGAAGCGCTGTAAGTTGCTAGAAACGGTCAATTAATTGGACCATTCCTCTATAAACGTTCTCTTTTCTGGCGGATAAAACCGGCCGAAACGGGCACGAAATTTGAAAAAAAAAAAAAAAATCTGTGATAATTTCTAATTAATTTTATTTTAAATTTTTGGCGAATGTACCGCTGAAAATTACGAACCGTTCATTTGTTTTTTAATGTTTAGTTCTGTCACAGCGGATACATTCGGTAGACTAACAGTCAAAACGTATTTTTCGGTCCTCCGAATATTATCCTAGCCGCTAGTGTCAATTTTTTTTCTTTCAGCGGACACAAAGTTGCCAAAAAATAACTAATTTGCTGTAGTGACATAATTTATTCTCCCTTAGCAATGGCAAAATTAATTCTCTAAAGAATTAACTGACCTTAGTAAATGTATTTTAAATGAATCTTAGGAAAGCTTTCAATGTCATTGGGATCAAATGTTACATGATTACATGATAGTCATAATATTTTATATCAAAAAACTTTATTTCTTTCGTGTCAATACACCTAATCAAATTGTAGAAATATTTATCAGGTAGCTTTAGTTATTTAACCCATTCATAAATGGATAACTTTGTTACTTAGTTAACGTGTGTTGCATATGCTTTTGGTTTCTTTAGTTATCCACTTCCACCATCCTATAGCTCTAAATCTTGATGACTATAATATTATGCCAAGTCCATTCTATCATTAAAAGTATCTTTTATCTTGTTCTTGGTCTCCATAACTGTACAAGATATTAATAATCACATTTTTCTCAATGTGCATAACATCCAAATTGTGCTAGAAAAGATCTGTTTTTCTAAGGCAGGTCCTAGTATATGCTTTGTTTGGTCTTGTTGTGATCAACCCCATACCCCAGTGGATTGACAAGAACAAAAATTATCTTCTTATGCACATCCAATAAAAAAGATTGTAAGAAGTAACAACTATGCTGGCTAAAATGTTCTCATTATTTTATGTAAAAATGATTAAATCAATTTGTAGAATAACTAATAAGGGGACAAAATTGATAACGATGAACGGTTATTTGTAAACATAAACGAAAATTATTGAGGATAAAATTGTCAAATCATAATTGTCAAGCGTCATTCTTATGAATCTAAGATTGGTATTTCCTAACACATGCACTGATTGCACATTTTATGCGTGTTTCAGTGTTGTATGCAGTTAATTTAAGCATTCCTCTGCGTTGTTAACCCATTCAACAATAACATAAAAAATTGTATGGGTGGAAGTTAACCCATTCATCAATAACATAAAATATTGTAGTGGTTTGGCCTATAACTAGGCCTACATTTACTTCCAAGCTGCCCCCAAACTCTTTGTAATTGTCTTTGTCGAGGTTTGAAGAGATAGCATGTCCAAAAAAAAAAAAAACGAGAGTTTTGCAGGGATAGAAAGCATTGTTTTTAAACGCTCTGTACATTTAGCGAGAACATTAATGAAGGGAAGGAATTAAAAAAAAAATAAAAAGACATGAGATGAGATGGGATGGGATACAAGGTTAATTAATAAATTATTTTTTTTTATTTGTTTGAATAAATTAAAAAAAATTTAAAATGTTAATAAAAATGAATAGGCAAGGAAAAATTTTAAAGTAAACATTCCATTCCCCTCTTTTCCTTTGTTCTTCTCCATCCAACCAGACATACTCAATTTCCTCTCTAGAATTCTACATTGTCCAAACAAAATTTCTCTTAAGTCCAATCAAAAGTTTATTTTGTATTCAAAATAACTTATAATCAAAATCTTATTGACAAAACTTTTAAAAAAAATAATTTTTTTAAAAAAATAATCAGTTTCAAAACATGTACTAAGTATGTCTCTTATTAAAAATAGGATATGTCAAATTTCAGAGTTCTGAAAATTAGACCGGACCGAACCGGCCGGTTGGACCGGTTCAACCAGAAATCGGATTATTGGCCGCGCCGATCAAGCCTCTTTGACCGGTGTGCTGAAAATCGGCTACAGAACAGTCGAACAGGATATAAACTGCCCAAACAGATCACAGTTTGATTACGCGCTAGTTCAGCAATTAACTTCAAATCAAACAAAAATCTCCCCAGCTGGATCACCTGGGTTGTGGGTGCGAGAAGCAAGCTACTCTGCCACTAAACCAAGTGAACTCTCATTATATTAGGTACCTTATTATATATTTAATATGAAGTAGGGACATGGTTATAACTTTCAACAAAAGGTTCTTGGTTCGAACTTGGAATCAAAGTCAGATGAAAGAAGCATTGTCACTGCTCTAGTATAATATTTATAACATATGATACATTATTATATTTAAAATATGTAAATAATCTTAAATTAGTATAAACATTATATTTTAAAATATAAATACATATTTAATTATATACTGGTTCGACCACGGTTCGATCACGGTTGAACTATTAGACTATAAATCAATCCCCTCACAGATTTAATGACCAATTCGATTTTTAGAACCTTGGATGAAGCATGTTTTTTTGAATTCTTGCGCATCTCTTGAAAAGTCCAGCCACTAATTAAGTATGTCTCTTTTTGAATTTTTTAAGACCATTTACATATAATTACAATTTTTTTTATTGTCATTATAAAGATAAATATAATACATTTAAGATGGAGCTGACACTAATTTCAGATAAATTAAATAATTATGGAAAAAATAATCTAATTATATATTTAAATGTGTATTTATTTTAAGAAATAATGAAGGAGGAAAAGCTAATTTCTCATAAATATTAAGCTCTATAACAAATTATTAATTTCATAATTTGATTATGACTTTATTGAGAGATTTCATAACAAATTCAACATACAAACTTTTAAAAGTTAATTGCTCCTTCCGTTCTCTTTCGCTGTATGTATTGTTTTTCTGTTTTGGCAATGAGACTATTTAGGCCAAGGCTAAGATACTATGAATAAATGTTGGAAAAATTGTGTTTAATTACTACTTTTGAATTTCACATAATACATGTAAAATAAACTACACATTTCTCAAGATAATATACATATAAAATTTAAGGATGACAGATGGATCTATGAATTTATGACCCATCCAATCCATCCATATCTAAGTCTAATCCAATTCATTCAATTATAATAATAGATTTAATGAATTTTGATAAATTAGATTAGTTTAAGTTTATATATATATATGATTTGAAGAATAAAATATATTTAGACATAAGAGAAACATATATGTACCTAGTTGAAAATGGATAGACTGAATATGCATCCATTAAAATAGGTTATGGATATAGTTTTAACAATTTTTAATGGATCATAAATAGATTTTTCATTTATTTTTTATTCATCCATTAATAATTCAATTTAAAATTCATATAATCCATCCATTTATTACTCCCTAATAAAATCATATAGCCTTGGCCACTGTGTTTATGTTTTTGCCAGTTGGTGAGTGAAAACAAATGACAAGGTATCTGGAGTAAAGTTTCAACCCTAAAATGTGATATAAGAGTTTTACTTGGAGTCAAGACCTCTTGAAACAAGTGATAAGACTGTTATAATAACACTGCTCTAAGAATATATATAGAATTTTTAAAAAGTTGATACATTTCTTGGTTACAAAGTTGATATATTTCTTCTTTTAACAATTACCAGCCCTTGGGTCAACAAGCCTCGTACAACTTGTTTATTTCTGACCGTAAGGAAAGAAAAACCACTCTTTTTTTGTTGGAAAGTATTTGTTCAACATGTTCAAGAATTACTTAATAGCTAGGCTTTTTATATTTTAGGTTTTCTCTTCATCCAAAGGTAACCTAGGTTTCCTAAATAAAATCATCTAACCCCTCTCTCTTTCTCTCTCTCTCTCTCTCTTTCTCTCTCTCTCTCTCTCTCTCTCTCTCTCACACACACACACACACACCGTAAAGACATAGACACAACGTTTTAACTTCATCCCATGATTTTTAAAGTTTGCAAAACGTGGATTACAAAAGAAACCAATAGAAAATTGCATTCTTTAATCCCTTGATTATTTTATTCTTTTGTATACTTTTCCGGTTGTGACAATGGGCTGCAGGCTCTCCGCCACTTTATCTCTCTCTCCCTTCCTTCAACCTCATCCCATTCCATTTCTTCTGCAGTACCTTGATTCCCTTTGGTTTTTCTATTCATTCTGAGGTTTGAATCCTAGGCACTCCCACACCTTTTTAAAAACCCATTTATATAATTTAATCGTTCACTGTTTCTAAATCTAATTTCCCTTATTTTAATTACTATACTTTTTTTTCTTCCCTCTTTTGTTTTCTGTTCACTCTTTAGCTCTGTGTATGGCCGGCCTAGACTTGGGTTCAGCATCACACTTTGTTCATCACCTTCAACGCCCTGACCTTGAAGACGATGAGAACCAAGACCAAGACGGCAACAACAACAGCAACACGCACGAAGGGCTCGAGCTTGTGACCCCAAACCCAGGTTCCGGCGATGTTGTTGTTGCTCGCCGTCCAAGGGGAAGACCCCCGGGATCCAAAAACAAGCCAAGACCGCCGGTAATCATCACAAGGGAGAGTGCAAACACGCTTAGGGCTCACATCCTCGAGGTCAGCAGTGGCTGCGACGTGTTTGACTCCGTGGCAACCTACGCGCGGCGTCGGCAGAGAGGGATCTGCGTCCTCAGCGGCAGCGGCACCGTCACCAACGTGACCCTGCGGCAGCCCGCGGGGGCCGGCACGGTGGTGACGCTGCAAGGAAGGTTCGAGATACTGTCCCTGTCGGGGTCGTTTCTGCCGCCTCCTGCTCCACCGGGCGCCACGAGCCTCACTGTTTTCTTGGGTGGGGGTCAGGGTCAGGTTGTGGGAGGGAATGTTGTTGGTGCCTTGGTGGCTTCTGGGCCTGTTATTGTCATCGCTTCCTCGTTCACCAACGTAGCGTATGAGAGATTGCCCTTGGATGAAGATGAATCACTGCAGATGCACCACGAGGGACAGTCATCAGCGGGTGGTGGTGGCGGCGGCAGCGGCGGTGGGGGAGTGAATAATGCATTTCCTGATCCATCAGGGCTACCATTCTTCAATCTGCCAATAAACATGCCTCAGTTACCAGTTGATGGTTGGGCTGGAAACTCTGGTGGAAGGCAATCATACTGAGCTTTTTTAGGGCACAAAAAGGTGAGAAGGTAACTAAATCTCAGATATATATTGATTTTGTAAAATTTCTTCTTTTGTGTTTGAATTTTCTTCATGATGTGTGAAAAACTGATTTTCTCTTGATGTCTCATCTTCTTTGGCTAGGCATGTTGTAAGGACTCAGTTTCTAGGAACAATTGTAAAACGTTTTCTCTTTGGTTGTTGGAGCAGTTAGGTTTAGAATGAGCCTTAACCTTCAGTGGAATAAATCATAGGCTCAATAACATAATCTTTTGGGATTATGTAGTGGGTTTTGAAATTTGATTTTCGATCTAATAATTTCTTTGCTCCATGGTTGAGTAGGTGGAACAAAATAACTATACATGGATTATTATTTTACTCCACCACGTGAAAGCAAAACAAAAACAATCTTGAAACCATATGGGTAACGAAATCCTAAATAAATAGTCAAGACAACTTGATCTAATGTCTTCTAAGTATGTATTATGTAGAATAATTAAACGAATCCTAACATTATTGCTTTTGACCGAGTGAAGTTGAACATCTCTCTTATAATTTAGTAACTCCACCATAAACAAGTGGGGAAAACCTAATCATATTTCTTGATTTCTGTTTCCATTTGTGCAAGACTTTTGTAGAAGTCTTCTAATATAAATGTTTTACTAATAATCAATTTTATTCACATTCAAGAAGCTTGCAATTTACATCGAACTTAACTAATATCTTGTAACAATCTATTTTAGATTTGAATCTGAGTTCTTCTTGAGAAAGGAATTCGGAGGGAAGAAAAATAATAAGTGGGAGGAGCAGAAGGAAGGGAAGGGAAGGGAAAGTGAGAGATAGAGGCTGAGTTATGTATTTCTGATCATTTCTTGAGAGCCTTTCAATAGTGTCCGTGGTTTAACACGCCGTACACACATATATATACATACATACATACATACATACATATATATATATATATATATATATATATATATATATATATATATATATATATATATATATATATATATATATATATATATATATATATATGATTGATGTTAAAACAAAGTTTGTTAGCAGTTCAATAGATTCTTCACTATTACTGTGTATTTAATTATTCAAATCGACAAACTCTGTGAAAACAACAACTTTAAGAAACCAAGAATATATTGTAGTTTGTCCTAAAGTAGATAAGCTAACTTTGATTGCTAGATTGAGTGCGTAAATTCGTTCGTTTCTGCAGGTAAACACAGATTCTTAAAGATAAGATTTGACAAAAACCTATTCCAGACTCCTCTTACCTACCATAAGCCATGTTTATCCACTGCATGTTGCTTAAAAACGTAATATATTGTTGCAGCTTAAAATACTTGCTCCCGACTTTTCTTTCTTGTTTTTTCCCTGCTAGTTTATGCTTTGAAAAGGATTCAAGAATTGATGCATTGCTTTAGAAGTCAGCTTATCATCAATGCTGTTATTAACCACACAGATATACATAATAATAACAATAACTAGTGGAGAAAGATTAATACTGAATCATAACCATTTCTTGCCATGCATAGCTGGAGAAAAATTGGGGGTAATTCAGTCTATATCAAGTTTGTTATCGTGTGCTATATATAGCTAAAGTAAAATTGTTCCATTTTATCTCAAGAAAGAAAATTATAATATTATAGAGGTAAGAGAGAGGAGAATCTGCTGATTGTTCGTAGTAAGTTATATAAGATGTAATCAAAATGAAAATTTAATCAATCTGACATTTCTCCTCTTCTTCTTTGCTTGTTGGCATGAGGTTCATAAGACTATACAAACCGATTATCTGCAAATTGGGTTTACAATGAAATCAGTATAAATTTAATTTAAGCCACTAGGAGTAGATTAATAATAAAGAATTTGAGTAGTTTGTGAGAGATAATAGATTCAAACCTTCATGCCGCCATTGTACCAAAAGAAACAAGTATAAAATTAATTTATTAATTGATATATTGACTGCTGATTGGGTTAGGAATAAAGCATATTTACTTTGATCCTATATCATCTTTAATATGAAGCTTACCTCTGTGATCTAATCATTGTACATTGATCAGCCTCCAAGATTAAAGCATAGAGAGCTAAAGTCCAATTGTAGCTTTCAGTAGTGTTTTGATTTCTATTCTAGGAGAAAAATTGAATAAAACAACTAAAAATTGCTCAAGGTTTACGAAATGCTATCTCTTCTCCCTAGTCTGCTCATTAGTTTGTTTCTACTAAAATCACTCACCTCGTGCCTTTATGTTTTCTCTACAATATTGTAGGCAAGTACCAAGTTTAGACTTTCCAGATATTTAGGGTTTGCTTGATAGAGTTGGAAAAATGGGAAGATAGAAAATTAAACAGTAGAGTGTTTGGTAGATAATCGCGGGATTAGAAATGGGGAAAGTTTGACATCTAGAAATGAACAAAATCATGCTTGCTTAGAAAGAGAAAAAAAAACAGTAAAATGAAAATGGAGTGATCATTATTTACACTTAATCCATGAATAATTTTATCTCAAATTTGGGAGGAAAATGAAAAAAATATGTATTGAAAAGAGTTCAAGTAAATTAAAATGCATCCCATTCTTAATTTTTTGCCTTCTCTATTACCCACCACCAAGTCAAATATAAAATGTTTTAATCCCTCCCTATATTCACTTTCTTCTCTGCGCTTTCCTATTTTTCTGCTCTACTACCAAACACCCTAAAATTAAAGTGAGGTAATAGTTTTGATTTTTCCCTTTCTTCTCAGAAAAAAGGATTTTTTTTCATGAGAATTACTTCTTCCTCTTACTTGGAAAGAGTGAAATTAGAGAGTAATGAGAAGATATTATACATATAGTTAACATACTCTCGTCATAGGTTTTCTAAGGATAATGTGAAGGTTAACTAGTTGAAACATAAGTGATTTGTTTGGACTTTTGGCATTACATCCTTCCTAACACTTGAATTCTAAATATCAAATAAAATATTTTTTGATTGTGAGATGTTAATGATCATTTTATTTTCGTTGTTTCCCATTTTCAGAGCTCTTACTTTCACTTCTTTAAATTTCCATTCCTACTTATAACATACTAGTTGATTTGTTCTCCAATATTTTCTTATAACTTCTCTCCTAGTATGAAGTGCAGTACTTGATCCTTGATTCCGGCTGTGGAAACCTTAATAAGCCCAACTTTCATCATAATCCCAACTTTATATAGATTACTCTCTAATAAAGTAACCATATATACAATTTCTATCCGTTAAGGAGTTAACTTGGAGTATGAATGTTTGTTATATGAAATTAAAACTTCCATTGAGCTTGTTTTTATAATTGATTTAGATTATAGAGTTAGGGACAAACTGAAAAGAAGTTTCTTGACGGAAAATTTTCAAATTGTTTTAATATGTTATAAAATTGACAATTAGCTATCTAGGTTTCTTGAGGAACAAAATAATATCATTAATTAGTTGTCAACTTTTAACAAAACAATTATTTATGGAATCGAGATTAAGAAAGTGATGTTTTATTTGGTGCAACCAATAAATTTGGTTGCGCTACACTAGTCTTTAAACTGCTAAATCGGAATTGAGTTATATATATATATATATATTCAAATTTATATTCTATTCAACAATCTAAAGACTGCATTAAAAATTATGCATATACATCTCATCAGTGCAGTAGTTATCCCTTAGGCTTGGTCAACGATTTTATTAAATAATAGAAGGATTCATCATTCCAGCAGAACAAGCATTGATATGAATATTAAAATGTCAACTACTGTATTTGATATTATGAATTTGAATTTCACAAACAACTAGGAAGTGAAAGATACCGTACCCTCCCTATCTTTCTCTCTCTGACTTATCTATGCAATTATTTATTTGGATTATTACTGTTACTCCAACCATAAAATACAACACGAATTTGGATTCTCATCGCCGATGGAGCATAGTGAGTGATATAAGGAACTTTGTCCTTTATCTTAATTAATCTCAAACTTTTGTATCCCTTTAAATTTCTGTTATCTTGGATTCTTGGTTGTTTCACAAGGAACTGCTATCTCCCCTTTTTCTTTGGTTGATTCACCAGACTTGCCTTTTCCTTTCTGTTTGATTGAATCACCAGACTTGGTATCTCCTTCAATTTTTCTTTGGTTGAATCACCAGACTTTGTATCTCCTTTCTCGTTGGTTGATTCCCCAGATTTTCATTTTCCAATTCCCTTGTTTCTTTCTTTTTTTCTTTTTGGTAGTAATAGTTCCCTTTTGGTTGTATCGCCGACCAGCAGCAAGTTCCTAATGATACAGGCTGCGGGGCTGGGCTAGTCCAATTTGAGCCAAGTAATTGGGCTGGGACAGATCAGACTATTTTTACTTTAAGACAACAGAGTACATTTTTATTGGGTTTTTCAAACTAGTCCATCGGCAATTCAGGCCGAGTAGAAGTGGCAAAAGGCTGAACCTTAAGAAGACTGTACTCGGCATCAAATCTCTCCCACCCCCTTCCCAAAATTCCCCCCCCCCCCCCCCTTCCACCCACAAAAAAAAAACTAATCCATCAAGTTCGGCCTATTTTAATAGTCGTATCCTTACTTTATATAAAGTGACGCTCGCATTAACAAATTTGATGCGTGAAGTTAGTGATTTAAGGGTAAGGCCAAAATAATCAAAGCCTTGAATTAATTTGCACAATGATTTATTAATGTATATTAGTGTGTGATTTACAGTTGAGTTCAATTGTGATGTTTTTAGTGTAAATTTTATATATTATTGAATTACTTTATTAATGAATTTTACTACTAGTAAATATGTTAATTTCTCAAATTCTTCTAATAATGTTGTAAATATAAATGACTAGATGTGTGTAGAAATATTTTATAATTACAATAAATCAAAATTAAATTCTTTACAATTATTCACATCATTTCCATTCTTGGAGGGTTTATAGAAGGGTCAATGAAAGGCACATGGTTGCATAGTAATGTTGCACATTATGCTTGGGACACAAAATAAAGATTTTATTCCATGTTCTATTTCATTTAATAATTTCCTTTTTTTTGTTAGCAAAAAAAATTGAATTCATTCAATGCCTCATTCTATATAATTTGGAATCACCATTCACTCTTATAAAGACGGGATTGGTGATTTTTCCATAGTATACTCGTTGATTTTTAAAAAAGTTATGAAAATATGTGAAAATTATAATAATATAGTGGATCACAATAGATAGTGACATGCATCTTTTTTTTGTTAATGCCTCCAACAACATTCAAGTAGATGTTGTTATTGGATTGCTGACTAAACCTCTCACTGCAAGGTGCCTGTGTCCCTCTCAGTCATACGTACTCATGAAAATTGCAGCTTTTGTTAATATTTATCTATGGTTGGAATTTAAAAGAATGCGACTATTAAACTTAAATTGCAATCTTCTACTTATAGCAATACTCTCGTATCTTGGGCAGATCCATTGATTTGGCTTCCCCTTTAGTGCGCAAAACTGGTTGAACACTTCTCAAGCTGTAAGGTGCTAATTCAATTGGTTCCTCGAAAGAAACCACCATAACTAGTAATTATATAAAGTAAGAATTATTGAAGTTGATGAAGTTGGAGTAAAAATATAGTAGAATATATATTGTAGAAATTTCTCACCAATCTTTCCTTGTGTTCTAATGTTAGGATTAATCCTTCAGTGTGTAGTGAGAGTTCCTCGTCAAATTTTCCATTTTGACTGTTTTTCTTAGATTTCACCACCCATGAAGGATCACAACACAATTTCCTAGACTTCTCATTTCAAGAAAGTTAAAATATCATTCTCGTCCAGTTAAATTTGATTATTCCGTCGTCAGAATCTCAATCTACAAATGAATGATAACTAAAATGCATAAAGTGATAAATTAACAATAAAAAGAAAATTTTGTTGAGGAATCATTTAAAGCCTCGTTGGTGTTCTTGGCAAAACTAAAGATATTCTATAATTTTAAAAAGTCAAAATATCATTGTCATCGTAATTAATTTTAATTATTTTCTCATCAAAAGTGTGTCCGTAAAATTAGTATACGTCATTGAGAAGCAAATAGAAGTAAATAAAGAAAAATGTCATGTTGTAAAAAAAAAATATAATAATTTAATGAAGAATATTTATATTATTTTTATAGACATAAGACTAAAAACTAAAATGATAATAAATATATGAAATGAAAAATGATAATCATAATAAAAAAAACACAATTACGACTTATATATACAAGTAATAAGTTAAAAGAAAATATTATTAAAAAAAAAAAAGAAAAGTGAGCATGACTATTGATGTGAAGCCAGAGAGATCAAAAGAACTTACAAGCCAACTATTAGCTTTCAAAGCAATGTGGACCGAACCCATTTTTCTTGATACTATTAACATGTTTCATAATAAGATGCTAGAACAATGGGAAACTCCATTTCCATGAAAATTAACAATATACATATATACAATTATTATGATAAGACTCTCATTTGAAACTTTTGCTGTAATACTCGTTCCAACTTAAAAGCTTTAAATAATCACCATCCCTCAATGTCTCAAACAAATATATGTATTCATCCGTAGCCCATGATGTCTTGATAAACCCAATCCTTCAAGTCACTCAACAGCCAACAGCAACTAACAACGAAGCCCCATTATCAAACCCAATAGCAACAGTGGAAGGTCACAGAGTGTGAATGGACAAAAATCCAAATTGAAGCATTATCTCTTACCCGTGTAAAATGACGCAGTAGATGCCTGGATGCCTCGCGTTTCGTTGCTTAGCTTAGACTTTCACGTTTGCATGAACTTACGAGTTTAGAAGAAAAAGAAGGAGGAAAAGGAAGGAGGGTAAATTTTTTATTTTAATTAAAAATTTTCTTTAGTTGATAATTTTTTGAAATAAAATAATAAAATAAAAAATTATCGAGTAATTTTTTTTATTTTTTTATTTTTATAAATATTTTACACTTCTCTTAATTTACAAATAAAAAGTCTAACATTTTCTTTCTTTTCCTTTAAATCTCTTTTTCTATACATAGTCTCAGAATTATTGTGTACATGGATGAGGTGAGCCCTTCCTCCTATTTCTTCTGGCCTTCTCTCTTTTATTTTCGCTCTCTCTGTGTCTCTGTCCACTCTCATACCTCTTTTTTGTGTTTTTTTTTACTTTTTTTTTCTCCTCTCTCCAATACATTCTCGCTTCCCTCTTTTCCATTTTCCTTTTCTTATAGAAATTTTTTTTCAAATTTCTCTTCAATATCTTCCTGAAATTTTGATATGAAGTTGAGGCTAATTAAAAGAAATCAATAAATGATAAGGAATCAAGGAAATCTGATATGAAGTCAAGTACGGAAGAGAGAGATTTGAATCTTCAAATCGTTTTCGGTCAGTTGTTTTTTGGTATTTGGGCCAAGGAATTTCACTTGGATAACGGGTCAAGAAAATTTGAATTGAGAATTGAGTCTGAAATAAGTATTTTTTTTTGTATTTATTATTAAAATAAATAGAAATATTTTTTTATTTCTTTGAAAATAAAAAAGATAATTTTTTTTATTTTTCCTTTTGATTTTCATAAGTTATGACAAAATTAGGTGGTGTGATAGAAGCAAAATTTGTAAACAGGTTAAAATAAATGTATTAAAATACAGGTTAGATTAAATTTATTATAAAATTTAAATTGATTTTAGACCAGATAGTGTGAATTTTTTAAAATAAATCTAGCTAGCTTATTTTAATAGTGTAAATTAATAAAATTTTAGAAAATATAAAATAACAAAATATTTAATATTTGATATTAAAAATAATGATGATAATAATTTTTTTCTTGAAGTGATATATAACTATGTGAACACAATGTTTGAAGATGATTTTAATGATAATAAAGAATAAAATACTGTAAGAATATATTTAGAATATCTTTAAAAGATTTTTAAAATATATTATAGAATCAATTAGTGTTCTAATTGATAAAGTAATTTAGGAGTCATATCTTAATTTTATTATATTTTTTGATTTATTTCCTTATTTATTAGGGTTATTAGAATATAAATAAATGTTAATACTTTATCTTTTGTAATATATCAATACATCAATTACATCTTTTTCATATTAACTTAATACTATTATTTAATTTTCATTCTATTTTCTTTTTTTTCTTTACCTAAATCCTATAATTTTAATATGGTATCAGAGCGGTACCATTCGCCTTAAAGGTGTCCATGTACAAGTATTTTTTAGAATTTGTAATTGAATAACACGGGGCATTCATGTACAAGTTTCCTAAATTCAAATATTGCCCTAACATATATATATATATATATATACCACTTAATAACTTTTTATAAAATACGAATTAAATCAATTTGACAGTTAATTATGTAATATTATCGTAATGATTATGCATGTCAAATTTGAGATAAATTAGATATTTATAAATATATAATATAATAGTCAATATTTACTTATATTTTTAAAAATACATTATATGTTAAAATAAAATGATCCGATGAAGTATCATATAGTTTTAAAATTATATGAAATTTTGTAAACTTAATTTATTTTATATGAACTTTCAATCTTACGATTGGATTGATAAAATTCAACGTTCATAAAAAGTTATTAAGTAGTGTACGTATAACAAGAATTACATCTGGTATAAGTAGATCTTCACTCATATATATATATATTCGAATACCATATCCTAATAGATTTTTAGGGAAAATATTTATTAAAAATATTTTTTTAAAAATTAAAATACCTTTGCATTTAAGATTAAATTCAAGAATTAATTTATGCATAAGAAATGGTGAAAACTTAATTATACTATAATCAACATTCATGCTAAAACGGTTATCTTAAAGTTTTTTTTTTATATGGATTACTAATAACATACATAATATTTAATTTATAACATGAAATAAAGATAAGAAATTAAAAGGTTAGATTACAATAATTATAAAATAATAAAAAATTAACTAAATTAAAATATTTATAAGTTTAGTTTTTCTAAAATACGTACGTATCTCTAAATGAGAATGTTAAAACCGTATAATTCTTTTAAAAATATTTAGGGCTTGGACGATTATAAAATTAATTATTAATTTTGAAAATTGAAACTTAGCATACCAGAGATATCATCAATTGGTCCAAAAGTTGATAATTCAATTAATTCTTAATTATTTTTAATTTTGAGAAGAGAAAATGAGGGTTGGACTAGAGACACTATTTTTGAGTCAACAGACTATTACAAGTCAACAAACCCTTATTTATTTAAAATATATTTTTAAATGCTGAAATTTCATAATTATTAAATATTAACAAATAAATCACGTAAAATAAAAAAGTGTATAAAATATTAAAAATAAAAAACTAATACATACACGTGATAGGCCCAAAATGAATAAACTATACCCAAAATTATTTATCTATTTCTTTTTTTTATCATTTATATATTCTTTTATTCTTTGTACTTAAACTATTATTTAAGATTATGATTGTAAAAAATTCAAGCAAATCTTTCTTTCAGAATCGAAATTGGTTCACATTTTCAGGTGTTATTAGACATTGCACTTTTATTTCCGAAGACTAACGTGATGTTTAATATATAGGAATAATAATTTTATTTTATGTCTATTTTATAGAATAGGGTATTCTTGTATTTGTTTAAAAAAAATTACGAAATAAGGATTTTATTTTATATTCTATTTCATAAAATTAAAAATAAATCATGAAATTCATTTCCTTCTAGAGAAGTGAGATTGAAATTCTATACTTTATGAAATGAGATTAAAATTATTTATTCTTAATATACCTTAAAAAATTTTATAAAATTATATCTATTGTTCTTCTTATATATTTTTTAAGTAATAAAGTATTATCTTTCTTAATATTTTTTAGTTTATAATATAATTTTTTATGGTTACATTTTATATATTTAATTATTTATTAACTTTGATGGTATTTTAATTTATTATTATAATTTTTTATTTTATGATAAATATTTAATCTTTAATTAAAAAATTTATTTATATATAAGAATAAACATAAAATATTTATTTAATATAATATTATTCTTTTAAAAGATGATAATATTTATTTTAATTAAATTTTAAAAAATTAAAATTAAAAATTACTGTTAATATTTAAAAAAATTTCTTATAAAAAATATTTATATCTTTTATATTAATTTTAATTTTATTCTACAATCATTTTATATATCAAATAATAAAATAATTAAAAAAATATTTTTTTAAAATTTTTAAATTATAAAATAAAAATAATCATTCTATTTAATTATATTTTTATTTTATTTTAATTTCATAAAATCATATTCTGTGTAAAATCTAATGTGAAACAACGTTTACTAGGCAATTGTATCTTTTTCAAATATGTTAGTCAAAGCTAATAAAAAAACAAGAAATCATTCACACTTCTTTTCGCCTTTTTCCTCTCTGGACTATAAAACATCTGGCAGCAAGAGAACAATGACAGGAATTAATTGTTTATTTCCTCATGTATCCCGAACGCTCAAGAGCGAAACTACATGTATCCACGTGTCAGTTAACTATATGATAAACAAATTACAGAACAATTAATGGATATATTATTTAAATTTACTGTTTCATCTTTAATAATTTATATATTGAATTTGGTTTTGATATATGGTTATTATAAAAAAATTTATATTATTATTTAATTATATATTATTAAATTATTAAAAAATATAAGTCATATAATAATTATTTAAAAAATTAAATATATATAATTAAATAATAATATAAAAAAACTTTATATTATTCTATAAACCTAATTTTTTTAATTAAAAGTAATAAATAATATAATTTTTTTATAAAATATAACTTTTAAAAATTAAATTATAATTTTTTAATTTAAAAACATAACTTATTACCGCTACATCAATATCAAATAGGTATTTTATTCTCACTTTAATAATGGCCTCTCTGCCTAATTTGTAGCCGGGTGAGGTGAATTCGTTGCTCTCTTCCTGGACTGTTCCAACGGGGTCTCCCGGTTTAGCATGATTGTCCCTGATTTCTTCTTTGTCGTCTCTGATGCCATTTTGGGTTCTTTTGTTGATCCACATATCTGATTTTCCTCTTTCAGTTTGTATAGAATGCGAGGAAGTGGGAGAGAGGAATGCTAGAAGATTTATTTTGAAAAAAGAAGAAAAAGCAGCGAACTGAAGATTGTGTGTAAATATTTTATTATGAAGTTATGGGTGAAGAGTAGAATATAATCCCTTTTTCGGGGGGATTTGCATGGAAGAAAATCAAGGCCACCCTGCTTTGATTTGGGAGATAAAACTATCCGAAGCTTCTGTATAGATATAGCAGATTATCATCAATTATTGTCGTGTTTATTATCACTCTTTCTATTTGAGGAAAGAGTTTTAGAGACAGTTTTTAAAATAGATTAAATTTGTGCTTGCGTTGGGCATCAAATACAGATATCATATGAAAGTGACTTATTAAAAATGATTGACAATTGTGCTTGCATTGAGCACGAAATAGAGATATCATATTATTATAATAAGTAAAGATAAAATACAAAATTTATTAAATATAAATTAATAAATTTATTTTTTGTATTTTAAAAGATAAAATGCACAAATACTCCTTTGTTTTGGTAAATGTGCCCCAAATACCCCCTTTAATTTTTAGTGAGTAGCATGCACACCCTCATCAAAAAATAATAACAATTAAGTACTTAAGCTTCGACATATGAAGCAATTAAGTTTGCCGTCCAAATTTCTAAGTGACAAAAGAATTCCTCAATGCTGCCACAGGTAACACTATAGGGTAAGATAGCAAGTTTCACAATTCTTTGCAAGATTACAATGAACCACCTTATCCCAATATCTGTGACATAATAAAAGGACGGGTAAAACAAAACTGTCTCAGTCAAAGATATTTCAATTCAATAAAATATAAAATATTATTGTGCCCACCGCGTGCTCATTTAAAAATAATAAAATTAAAAGCAAAAACTTGTTTAAACTTTAATTCACATGTGATTTACCACATAAGTTTGAAAAATAATAAAAATACACAAAAATTTAACTCTTATGTTTTGATCATTTTCAGAATTCAAGATGTAAATCACACATAAATCAAAATTTGAGGAGGTTTTTACATTTTGACTTATCATTATTTTTCTAGTAAGTTTTTGACTTATCATTTTAAGTATGAATACATGACATTTTCTTTTAGTGCATTAAAACATGAGTAAATTATAAAGATATTCTTTTAATTTTGAGTGAGTTGCATGTACCTCTTTCAATTAAAAAAATAATTATTAGATATCTAAATTATATAATTTATAACAATTAATTTTTTCATCTAATGTTTTATCAAATTTAACTAATAATTTTATTATATGTAATGTATAGTGACCTATTAATATTTTTTTATTTTTTTAATAAAATAACTTCACACCCTTCCTTATACATAATTTAACCCTAGAACTTAATTTGGTTTTATAGTCCATTTTTTGTATTTGTTGAAAGATAATATTAAAAAAGATCACAACTTGACGCCGCGTGGCGTGCATTTTCTTGAAGATCTTCCATTGCGGTACTTTTATTTCATATTTATGCGTTGAGACTTGTTTATCCTTTTGTAGTTGGTTTTTCTCTCTGTTTCCATCTTTCATATTTTATGACGGGAACAAACAAAAGTGGCTGGAATCTCTTATTTTAACAACCAATCGTTTTAAGGACTGAATACTTTTATATTTGTGTATGGTCGATTGGTATCGTTGTCTCTGGCGCCATCTGTGTCCTTTTTCTTTGTTCTTTTTATCATAATTAGGTTGACTGACCTGCACTTGTAATTGTCTGTTAAACGGTGTTAAGATAATCACTACTACTGGTTAGCTGAATGAAAGTACTCATTGTTTATTTACATGTATAATTATTTATATTATTATTAAAATCATGAAATTGGAATTTTAGTAAACATATACATATATATATATAAATTTTATTTATTGTTGTAAAAATATTTTATTTAAAATATTTGTTGTTTAAAATATTAATTAATTTCTTTATTTTACTTTATCTTTTAATAAAAAGAATTATTAAGATAAATAAAATTAAAAAATATTAATAAACTAAAAAAATAATTTAATATATTTGAATTATTTACTCAATAGCGACAAATTTTAGGATAGAATTAATTAAGGGTGATAGGAGGTGAGTTGTTTCTATCAACAACAAATTAAGTGTTTTCCAACAAACATGCACCGTGGCTATTTGTTATACATTGAGATGATTTAGATGCTTTTGAGGAATTTAAATTGATGCCTTCTTAATATGAAGGCTAACAAGTTCAATGAAAATGACTCTTTTTTATCATTTATTTATTGAGGAAAGAGTTGTAAAATTAGGTCTCTACTAATTTGTTGTTAATTTTAGTTACATTTATTTGTTGATGATAAAATTCATTTTTTTTTCTCATATGTGCAACTGGACTGTTAGCAATATGATCTTTCGGACTATTAATTTATTGAATGAATCAGTATATTATATCATTTTTTTAAAGTAAATGAAGTGTTATTAATGTAATTAAAGATACAAATTATTAGAATTCAAGAGTTATATAAGAAGATTAACTTATTAAATAAAAATATCTCTTAATTTAAATATCATATTAAATTTTTTATCTTCCTCGCATATCAAGTGCAATATCGTACTAGTCTTTGTATGAAGGGAGCAGCGAAAGAAAAATCACCTTTGATAACGAGAACATAAGAAACATCACTTTTGGATTGATTCTCACTTTTTAGATCATCGAGTGAGTTCAGTTCAGTCTGACACGGACCAACAAATCAAGCCAGATTGAGTCAAAATCAAAATCATATACAATATTATATACATAATATTTCACTACTTCGCGTGCAACTTATTCATCGACTAAATCAATGGGTCGTAGTGGGCAGTGATGAAGGGAGGTAGGTGTGGCCAAGAAAGTAGAAAAATCATTATACCTTCTGCGATATTTAAATTATATTTTGATATTTTAATATTAAATTATTAAAAATAAATTTATTTTTTAATTATTTAATATTAAAACATCATAATATAATTAAATACAACTAGCGAAGATAGACTAACTTGCAATAATTTATGGAAAGTTGGGCTTGTGCAGGCCTTTGTGCGTGGCAGAGTCGACGAAGGGGTGACAGTGACAGGGCAATTAATGGGTGGACCGAGTAATAAACTAATAATGCAGCGACGAAGCCGGTAGCTCGTTTCGCACGCGGTTTCTATTTATTAATGGGGCGGAAGGTACCAATACATTGTCGTATAAAGGACATCCTGGGCATGGCATCGGAATTTTATTGGGCTATTTTCATCCTTTTTTACTTTTTAATTACTAGTAGAATTTATTCTCTTTTTTTATTTATTTTTTAAGTTTCAATTTTTATTTTTTTATCGCTCTTTTATTTTTCTGTTCTTATTTCAGATAAAATGGGTTGCTTAGTGTTACATAGAGATGATGGTGGGAATTTGAAAGGAGAATATATTTCAGGTTTTTTTTTATATCTATACTATTATAAAAAAAAATTATCTTTAACATTTAACTTTTACATTTTCAAAATTTATTAATAATTAATTAAATACACATTAAAAATAAGATAAAACTGTAAATACAAATAATTTTTAATAATTACATTTTACAATCACTACAACTATAACAAGAATTGACTTTAAATATTTTTTTCTGAAATTATTTTTATTTCACTAAATTTTAATTACAATAAAATTATAATTAATTAATTTATAAAATAAGTATATAAATAAAAATTAAAAAAATATATATTGTAAAACACAATAATACATATCAAAATACTAATATAAGTAATAAATACTTTTTAATTTATTAATAAATTAAAAAATAGCAGTTGAGTTAGATTTGAAACTCATACATGTGACTCAATTAAAAAATAACAGTTGAGTTAGATTTGGTTATCTAAATAAGTGATGTAGAGAGTTAATATAAAAAAAGATTTAATTTTTTTTTAAAAATAATTTTGGTAATGTATCATTTTTAAAGTGTGATGACGTAACTCTGAATTTGAATCTCTCTCTCACGGCTAACAAGTAAACGATGCATCTAACTTCCACATCCACCTACGCATTGGTCAATAAGGATGACGAAGGAAATGTCGGGGCCACCGAAACCCACCATAGTTGTGGATGAACACACAATAAATTCACTGTTAGAGGGAGACTTTTGTTCACTATTAGTCTTGAAAATGATGAAAGTGAGGGTTATAATGAAAAATCTATAATTTTCTTTACACAAACTTCTCACATCACGTATCCACGTCAGTCATTTTATTATACTTGTAATGTTTTAATTGGGTCACATAGATGAGTTTCAAAATCACTCAATTCTTTAAGCACCTTAAAATCCACCATTATTTATATGGCCACCAAACAAACCCAAACACAACCACAAAAACAAAACGAGAAAAGAGAGGATTTAAAAATGGAGAAGAAAAATGGAGTCAGCTCCGGGGCGCACTGTCTGGTCTTACCATATCCAGCTCAGGGCCACATTAATCCCATGCTTCAATTCTCCAAGCTCCTGCAACTAGAAGGCATCAAAGTGACGCTGGTCACCACCCGTTTCTACTGCAAGAACTTGCAGAAACCGCTCGGCGACATAGCGCTCGAGACCATTTCTGATGGGTTTGACAATGGCGGGTACGGAGAAGCCAAGAGTTTGAGGACCTACGTGGAACGCTTTCGGCAAGTAGGGACAGAGACTCTCGGCGAGCTTGTTGAGAAGCTCGGTAGATCAGGGGAGCCTGTTGATTGCATTGTTTATGATTCAAACTTGCCGTGGGCTCTAGATGTTGCCAAGAGATTTGGGCTGGTGGGGGCTGTTTACCTCCCTCAAAATATGGCTGTCAATAGCATATACTACCATGTCCAACTGGGAGAGCTGCGAGTTCCCTTGACAGAAAATGAGATTTCCCTTCCTGCGCTGCCCCGACTTCAACTCGGGGACTTTCCTTCTTTCTTCCTGACATATGTATCCCATCCAGATGTACTGAATTTCAAGGTGGGTCAGTTTTCCAACATTGACAAAGCTGATTGGGTCCTCTGCAATACATTCTCCATGCTAGAAAAAGAGGTAATGCATCAATTTTAATGTATTGTTAGTATTGTCTTATTGTTTTTTTTTTTTCCATTGAAAAAGAGATTAGCAACTTTTTCCTTTTGTTTTGAACAAAGACGCTTTAGTTTATTTATTTTTAAAATATTTTAAATTAATGCCATTTTAGTCTTTTTATTTTTTAAATAACTATTTTCTGTCTGTCTATACTTTCTCTTCCTTCCTCTTAACTAGAGGACAACAAAGAAAAATCATGAAATTTTTTTCTCTCCTAACTCATTATTTTTTATTTTTTATTTCTTCTTTCAACTCATTTTCTCTTTTCTTTGTTTATTTTTTATAAATATTATGAGTTAAGAAAAAAAAGAGAAAAAAAGAACTCATAATTGAGAAAAAAAGAATAATCTCTGAATTATGTTAGAGAATCATAAACTATGTTAAATTATTTTGAATTTTTTGTTTTTAAAAATAAAGAAATAAGACATTTTAGTCCAAAACAAATAGAAGATAATAATTTCTACCAATGTAAAAAATAATAAGAAGATGTTACCAATTCTTTTATTTTTTAATAATATATCAACACATTATTAGATAATTGTGCAAAACTCTTTACATTGACTATATTTGGCGGCTGAAAATTGCTTATAGGTAGCTGATTGGACATTGAAGGTTTGGCCAAAATTTAGGACCATAGGGCCAAACATACCATCTATGTACTTAGACAAACGACTTAAATATGATGAAGATTATGGTGCTGCACTATTTAAGAGTGAAGAATGCATGAAATGGCTAGACGATAAGCCAAAAGGGTCTGTTCTTTATGTATCATTTGGAAGTGTGGTAATCTCTACTGAGGAGCAAATGGAGGAACTAGCTTGTGGTTTGATCGATAGTGAGAGTTACTTCTTGTGGGTGGTCAGGGCTTCTGAAGAGACTAAACTCCCAAAAGACTTTGCAAAAACGTCAGAGAGGGGTTTGGTAGTATCATGGTGCCCTCAGATAAAAGTTCTAGCTCATGAGGCTGTGGGATGCTTTCTAACACATTGTGGTTGGAACTCCACGTTGGAAGCTTTAAGCTTAGGAGTACCAATGATTGTTGCGCCACAAATATCAGATCAAATCACGAATGCTAAGTTTATTGTAGATGTTTGGAAAATAGGAATCAGAGCTCCAATTGATGAGAAAAAGATTGTCAGACGAGAAGCATTAAAGAATTGTATATGGGAAATATTGAGAAGTGAAGGAGGCAAAGAGATGAAAAACAATGCTATCCAATGGAAGGCTTTGGCTGCAGGAGCTGTAGGTGAGGGCGGAAGCTCTCATAAAAACCTTGCAGAATTTGTGAATAACTTGTCTCATTCGTAAGCTGTTTGCCCTATATTAGATATTATTTATCCGTCTATTAGTTCTTATTTAATGGGAAACTTGTGGTCAAGATCATGCAAACTATATGTTCTGGAACACTTCTTCATTGACAACATTTTTCTAAATCTCTAATTGAGACTGTTGTAGCCTTTTTCTAAATCAATGTTAAAGGTAATGAAGTATTTTATCCCTTTCACTTTGCTCATGGAATGGAATCATTAATTTTATTACGTTATCTTGTAATTGTCTTCTTTAAAGCTCGTCTAATTTGTAGACATCACATCAGGTAGAATACCATTGAAAGAGTGTAATCATGCATTTTTCTTTATTTGAATATTTTGATAAACTTATTTTGCACTCAAATAATTTTTTTCAGTTAGAAACTCTCTTTTAAACATTTTGATAATAAAATTTTTTTAAAAAACAAAATAACATAATTTAAATAAGGACTTAAAATGTTACCTAAAATACGCCATAAAAAATTAAATAATTATTAAGTACTCGGACAGAAGTTGACTAGGACTTAAATAATGTAATAAAAATGATATCTAAATAACATTATTGAAGCCATGTTCATGCGATATACAGAAGACATGTTCAAGATGCATAAAATCTTTAAATATACTAACAAGAGACCAAACCACTACTCTTATTTTAATAATAGATAAAATACAAAAGTCTGACTTAAAACAAGAATTTTTTTAACATTCTTTCAAACAAATAAATAAAATAAACATGAGAAATGATGGCAATTCATTAAATGCCTTCTTTCAAAAAAAAAAAAAAAAAACATGAGAAACGATGGCAGGTAGTTCAACGCGTATCCTTGTCCCCACATGTAGGGAACAGATGAAATAAAATAACCATGAATGCATTCATTGCTTTTCAACAACCACCTTGCCTTCTCCTAGTAAACCCTTCCCTCTCATTTATAAACATTAGCTCTTAATGAGTTTGGTTTTATCAGTGGTGAGAGTCGCTGAGCTGAAGGGGAAAGTTTCTCCATCATAAAGAAGTATTCTTCTATCTTCGTCTGTGAAGGCATGGGTCTCTATCTACCTTGACACCTTAATATTCTTACAAGGTCGATGTTCTACGATCTGCTCCTGTGATTTAAAAAAAAAAAAAAAACAGAACGCACCCCTCATCCTTGTACTACACCGGCTCTTTTCTTTTTTAAATTACCGGTGTCCATGTTAATTTATCAAATATTTGTTGGTTGTTAATTTTACATTTTTATTTTTTAAACTTTAAGCATGTATTGTGAAGAGCAACAACTAATAAATGGAGGGAGGTGGCGTGTTGATTGGGTGTTGCTATGGTTTCTTTTTTTAAGATGCCAATATCTAATATGATTTGTAAAATATTTATTTATTATTAATTTTTATAATAAATATTTGAAATTTGAAAAAATTAAACATTTGACAAAATAATTTGGATACTAATAAAAAATTATAGACACAAAAATAATTTCACGCTAATTATATAAGAACCAAAGAGAAAAGAAAGAAACGAAAAGAAAAGGAGAAAAGACAAAAGACCTAAAGCAATATAAGATAGTTCTAGATTTGATGAAAACTGTTTTGCTTAAATTTGCTCGAAGGGTGTACAAATGCATTTGGTACTTAGGGACCTACCTTTTTAAAATATGTATTCTTGTTCTACTCAATAATACATGGTGTTCGCATATCCCATTTGCATGGAAAGACTTTCCCACCTTATATCTTCGATAGTGAATGACAATCTTTAAAAACATGTCTATCTTTCCAGAGGTGGGTCTGACTCTTTCTCATTTTTGCTTTACAGATGATCTCTTTCTCGTTGCATAGGCTTCTCTTGACGACGAAGCTTCTCTTGACGAGGTAGCAATCTTAAAAAATTGCCTGGATATTTTTTTTTGTGACAGTTCTGGTTAGAAAGTGAGTAGTGAAAGGGCAATAATTTGTTTCTCTAAATAAGTCAATCACAACAGGACTTATGAAATTCCTAAAGCTTTTGGTTATTCTCTTTCTGATGATCTTGGAAAGTACCTTGGCATGCCTCTCCTCTACAAAAAAGTTTCTAGGAGGACTTTTGGTTATCTCATAGATAGGCTTCTACAAAAATTGCAAAACTGGAAGGCCTAGTCTCTGTCTCTGGCAGCCATACTAACTCTTTGTCAAGCAGTTGTTTCAGCCATCCCCTTATATGCAATGCAATTTGCCTTTATTCCCCCTCTATATGTGATGATTTGGATAAAGGTTGTAGGTACTTCTTGTGTGGATCAAGTCCAGAACAGAGGAAAACCAATCTTGTTAATTGGAATATGGTTCATTGTGAACCCAAGAGCCAAGGGGGCCCTGGTCTCAAGCACATGAATTGGGCCTTTATGGCAAAAGTGGGATGGGGCGTTACTTTTCAAAATGACGAATTATGGGCTCACGTCATTCCTTGCAAACACAATTGTGATAGTGCTCATAATTAATTCCCAGCACAACTCCTCTAATTTTTGGAAGGGTGAGACAAAAGTGTAGAATGTTGTGAGAGTCAAACAATGGTCTTTGCATAAATTTTGGAGGGACCTTTGGGTTCTCTCCCTTGGCCCTCTTGAAAACTTTGCTATTACCACGCCTTTTGAAGAGGAACTGCTTGCAGTCAGGCCAGTGGTTATATGATTAAGGCTTTGTGCTTTGAAGAGCTGTACTTGGGATCGATTCTGGTGGAGGATAATCCCATCCCCTCCCCCCTCACCTCCTAGACAAGAGAGGAAAAAAAAAGGAACTACTTCAGAAAGTAACTGATTTGGTGATAACTGAGGATGATTTGAATTGGAATATTCTCAATACAATCATTTCTCATTATGCGTGCCAAAAGATATAGCTGGTGTCAAGCTTCCTTCTTCCCTTGATAGCAATGATGTTTCTGGCTTGAGGATCTTGGCCATGATGGAAACTTTTTTTTTTTTAAATTAAAACCGCCTATAATGTAATTGCTGGTGATATTTATGCTGACACTAACAGTTTGATGAACAAAATCTGGAAGCGGAAAGGAATTCCCAGAATTAATCAAAACTTTTCTATGGATACTTGCTTTTGATGGCCTGTTGACTAATAAAAAATGAGCTGAGAGACACACGAATGTACAGCAGTTCCCTTCGTCAACGTTTTGGCAAATGTGTCCTTCTTGTGTTTAGGGACTTACAAAGAAAAATTATAATTATATAAAATCGTATATATATTCTTATTATGTATGAAATAAAATATAAATGTGTTATTCTCTATTTTATATCTCAAAACACACTTCTTATAAATTACATTAATATATAAATTTTTTAAAAAATTTTAATTTAAAAATTAAATGTCAAAATTTAAATTATAAAATTTAATTTTAAATTATTTATACTAGCATGTTAAGAAGCATATATTATCGTGTCTTTTAATTTATATTTATTTTATTAATTATTATAATTTTATTATAGTTATTAATTAATTAAATAAAAATTATAAAAAATAAAATATACTTAAAATTAATTATATTTTTTATGTGAAAATAAAATAATTTTTTATATATGTAAGTAGTTGTAACTTTAAAATGTACGTAGTTATAAAAAGAATATTTATGTTTATAATTTTATCTTAATTAATTATTGAAATATTTGTTGAGGAAAAAAATTTGACACAAAAAAAAATGTTCTAATATAGTTATCAAAAAAAATATTTATATTTGTATCTTTATTCTTTTTTATTTATGTTTAATTAGTTATTAATAATTTTTTAAAAAACTGAAAATTTAAAATAAAAAAAAAAGAATTTCTTTATATAATAGTATAGATATAAATTAAATATTTATAATTTCATAATATGCTAAATATATAAATCCCAATTAAAATATTTCTATAAACAAAATTATGTTAACTTTTAATCATTAAATTTTACCCTGAAAATCTCGCCACCCCATGGTCCCTCCCCGATTCCATTGCTCAATCCCCACCCACACCCCCCTCTCCCCGATTTCTCCCTTCCCCAAACATTGGCCCTCATTGCCCCTCCCCCTTTTACTTCTCCATCAAACTTGAAATCTCTCTCTCTCTCTCTCTTTCCTTTGTTGCATTATTTTGCCCTATCCTCCCTTTTTTTTGACTGGACCAGCAACAATTATTGGATCAAGCTACTGTTTTAGCAGAGGATGAGGTGTGACTGTATTGGCATGGAAAGTAAATTTACAACAGAGACTTTGCTTTCTGCCATATTTTTGTGTATAATTATTTATATTATTTTAAAATTATCAAATTAAAATTTTAGCTAGCAAATAAAAAAAATATAACATTCATAGCAGAAATATAAAATCATTAGTTTCAGACTGTCCAGCTGATCCAGCCAGGTCAACTTGGTCCGGATTATTTTATAATCAGGTTAAATCAAATCAAAACGAACAAAAACCATATAAATTATAAATTTTACGAGTCTAGTCAAGCTAATTTATTCATCTAATGGCCCATTTTGAATTTTGACACCTTTGGGTAGCAGCGAAGCAAGAGAGTAGTGTGTCCTGTTTTGACACCCCCTGTGAGTAGTAACGCAAGGACGGTAGGTGTGGCTAAGAAGGCAATTTTATTTGAGTATGTCACTTTTGAAAAATATTTCTCATAGTCTGTCACTTTTTTTTTTTTAAGTAACCAAATGTGACATTTTTTATTTTTTTTAAATTCATAATTAATGACTCGTCCAAGCTTTGGACGACTCATAACTTTTGTTAAAATATGTTCACATTATTTTATGATATTAACATTTTTTAATATCATTTTATGTGTTCTTTTATTTTTAAAATTCAGAATATAAAATAATATATTTTATAAATAAATCAAAATAATAATAATATACTCAGGTAAAATACTTAGAAAAAAGATTGATTGATTTGTCAACAGGATTTTGCGGCTTAATAAAAAAAACTAAAAAATTTAAAAAAGAAAGGCCGCAAATCGCAGCTTTAAGAAAAAAAAAATTTATTGGGTTCTTCAGCTGCAAAAAGCAGCTTTAATATAAAAAATTAAAAATCAGAAAATCACATGTAAAGATTGAATGTAAAATATTCATAATATGCAGGTTCTGTAGATCTCTGTTGGCTTTGGTAAAATGAACGAGCCATTTTTTGTTATTTTTTTTAAAATAAAGCTATAAAAGCAGTCAATCAATTTTTTTTATGTTTGAGCGGACGACTCCATTATATTATTTCTTTTTTCGAAAAATATATTATTTTTTATTTTAAACTTGTAAAAGAAACAAATAAAATATTATTAAAGAAATCTTAAATCATAAAATAATATAAAAATATTTTTTTAAAAAAAGTCGAGTCATCTAAATCTTATAGGATTTATCAACTATGAATTAAAATTTAAAAAAACAAAAGGTTTCCTAATTGAGTAAATAAAAAAAGTAGCACATTTTGAGAACAACTATATTATTTATATATTTTAATTATATATTTCTTTTTATATATATAATTTTATGATAAAAATAAAAATAAAAATAAAAAATTAAATTTATATTTTTTATTATTATTATTTAAAATAAAATATAAAATAAAAATATAAAAATAATATTTTTGTCCGACAAATATTTTTTAAAAGTGGTAAACGTAGTTAAAATCGCCGGTAAGAAAGGGACGTGAGCTATCAGCCAAAAGAATAAGGGACGTGACGTGAGGATTGTATGTGTATGCCGGGTGGGGTACGTGATACTCGTGGATGGGTTTCAAAGTGTTGCAAAAGTGATTTGATGAGAGAGCAATTAATAATGGTTGCAGCCAGGTAGCTCCTTTTTGCACGCTGGTGGCTCCTTTTGCACGCTACTTCTTGAGTTAATTTTTATATATTTCAAAATGGATGTCAAATGGACAAAATGAATTTAAAATTGACCTAAGAAGTATTATTATAATAAAAATATGTTATATTTTTTTAAAAAATTATTATATATTTTTAAAATAACAATAAATATGTATTTTAAGAAGTATTTTTATTATTTATTTTAAAAAAAATTATATATTTTTATATTAAAAATATAAAACTAAATGTAAACATAAATTTTAGAGTATACATTTATTGTGTTCTACAAGCATATAATAATTTTTCTACTCTCAAATATGAAGACTGTAATTCGATTTCTAAAAATCACATATCATAAGAAGGGCTTTACGGTTATCACTCTTGACCTAAAAAAATTAAGTGTATAGAGTAATTTAAATAAATCGAATCATATGATAATATTCTTAATTTATGAAAAAAAATAAATTTTAAATTGAATAATTAATAAATAAATAAAAATAAATTAATAATTTTTTTAAAATTTATTAAAAAATTATTAAAATAATCTATCTATCAATAATTTATTTTAATAAATAAATATTTAATTAATTCATGATTTATTTTAATAAAAAAATATCTAATCCATTCATCTTAAATTAAATACATTTAAATTTTTTTTATATTTAAATATATTCTATTCTTTGAATCATATATCTATATTTATTAAATTTAATAATATTTTAATTAATTTATTAATTATTTATTAATTAATATTAATTTAATTTATTCAAATTTATTAAATTTATTATTATAATTAAATAGATTGAATTAAATTTAGATATGTATGGATTTGATGAGTTATGATTTTTTGAATCCAATTGTTACTTCCAATTATAAGGTTGTTGTTTTAATAAAATTAAAACACATAGACAATATAATATTATATATATATTATTAAATTAAATTAAAATGTTATATAATAACATTTAAATCAAATCTTAATTATTAAATATAATATTTAAAAAAATATTTAAGAATTTTCATCTTTAAGGAATATCCTAATTAGAGAATTGGATTTGTTTTTGAGCTACTTTCGTCTTTTTTTCTTTTTAATTACTAACAGAATTTATTCTCTCGTTTTATATTTTAAGTTTTCAATTTTTATTAACTTTTTGTCACTCTTTTATATATTTTTTCTGTTCTTATTTCTTATTTTATGTGGTTCAACTTATGCCACGCAAGTATAGGAAAATCATTGTCTTCATCTCTTTAAATTTTGCAAGGCATCTTAAGTTCTTGAATTATCATCGTTTTTATAGTGATCGCAACAGGGTTTGGGTTCATTTCGCACCAGTTTTCATATATTGCACATTATCGTCATGTAATTTTACTCCGCACTTATATCAATAGATTAGCACTTATCAATATTTTAAAAGTTAAAAACATAATATGTGGAACATTATGGTGAGACACGTACTTATTATATAGTGTGTCTGAATTAAATTTTATATATTTAATTTTGAATATTTAATTTTATATATTTAATTTTAATTAGAAGTGAGTTTATAATAAAGTAATTTATATTTAAAAAAATTTATTTAAAAATTAATTTTGATAAAATAAATATTATTTAAATAATATTAATTAAAATTACATTTGAATGTATAATTATTAAAAAAGATATAAATTAAGGTTTAGTAAAAAAAATAAAATAAAAATTATAAAAAAAATATCAAAGTTAAAAATATTTTAAATTTTTCTAATTAACTTTTGGTGCAAAACAGAAGTAATGAAGTCTTATTTTAACCAAAACATTAATTTGAAGTAAAAATTAAAATTAGAAGAATGAGAAGTAATTATATCTAACAATTACCAAATATATTAACACAAATTATAAAGCACTTCAAACGGACTTCTAAAGCTCTTAATATTACCTTAAACACGCACTTAAAGTATGTATAATTAAAAGAGTTTAAAAAAATATATGATAAATTTTTTATTTGGATGATTATTTCTTTTTATATGAAAATTTTTTAAAATAAAAAATTATTAACTAACTTTATTATTTTTTATTTTTATACATATTTTATAATTTTTTAATTTAAAAATAAAAAAATTATCTTTCATTTTTTTTTAATTCCATCGTACAAACATCCCCTTAATTATCAAATGTAAGAAAATAAAAAAAATATGACAAACACAAATCCCTATGCATTTATAAAATATTTCCCTAACTAATCAAATGTAAGAAAATAGAGAAACATATCTCAGACACAAATCCCTATGCATTTATCAAATATTTTGGGTAATATATAAAATAAGTACAGCGTGGGTCACGAGGACTCAAAGTTTCTATCAATCTTTTTACTTTTTCGTTGGTGAGTCAATCCTACCAACCATAAACAACAAAGAGTTATTTGGCAAGGATAAGGTTGTCACACACAAATAACCATGCACAAGTTGTCATTTGTCCTGTATAAATAAACTCCTATATGTGCTACGGACAAACAAAACGAAAGCAAGAGAGGGTTCATCAGAGGAATGGAGAAGAAAAGCGGATCCAGCTCAAAGGCGCATTGTCTGGTCTTACCATATCCAGCTCAGGGTCACATTAATCCCATGCTTCAGTTCTCCAAGCTTTTGCAGCATGAAGGCGTCACAGTAACGCTGGTCATCCCCCATTTCTACTCGAAGAACTTGCAGAAGCTGCACAGCAACATTGCACTTGAGACCATTTGTGATGGGTTTGACAATGGTGGGCCTGAAGACGCCAAGAGTAGGAGAGCCTACTTGGAACGACTTTTCCAGGTGGGGCCACGGACTCTTGGGGACCTTGTTGAGAAGCTTGGTAGATCAGGTGACCCTGTTGATTGCATCATTTATGATTTAAACATGCCGTGGGCACTAGATGTTGCCAAGAGATTTGGGTTGGTTGGGGCTGTTTACCTCCCTCAAAATATGGCAGTTAATAGTTTGTACTACCATGTTCACCTGGGAAAGCTGCGAGTTCCCCTGACAGAAAATGAGCTTTCCCTTCCTGCGCTGCCCCAACTTCAACGCGAGGACATTCCTTCTTTCTTCTCCAATCCAGCTGTGCTTGATTTCAGGGTGGGTCAGTTTTCCAACATTGACAAAGCTGATTGGGTCCTCTGCAATACATTTGACGAGCTGGAAAAAGAGGTAACATATATATATATATATATAAAATTTAATTTTAACTTATTGTTACTATCTTTCAATAAATTTATTCACACTACATGAAAGTAAATAAGTCAACAATAACAACTTAAAAAACTGAGCTTTGTTTTGTTTAATATTGTATCAACATAGATAATTGTGCAAAAACTTTACGCTAATCATAATGGTTGGTGACTGAAAATTGCTTTTAGGTGGTTGATTGGACAATAAAGATTTTGCCAAAATTTAGGACCATAGGACCAAACATTCCATCTATGTTCTTAGACAAGCGACTTAAAGATGACGAAGAGTATGGTCTTGCAGTATTCAAAAGTGAAGAATGCATGAAATGGCTTGATGATAAGCCAAAAGGGTCTATTGTTTATGTATCGTTCGGCAGTGAGGCAGTCCTTAATGAGGAACAAATGGAGGAACTTGCTTGTGGTTTGATCGATTGTGAGAGTTACTTCTTGTGGGTGGTTAGGGCCTCTGAAGAGTCTAAGCTCCCAAAATACTTTGCAAAAACGTCAGAGAAAGGTTTGGTAGTGTCATGGTGTGCCCAGATAAAAGTTCTAGCTCATGAGGCTGTGGGGTGCTTTCTAACACATTGTGGTTGGAACTCCACGTTGGAAGCTTTAAGCTTAGGTGTACCAATGATTGTTGTGCCGCAAATATCAGATCAAATCACGAATGCTAAGCTTATTGTAGATGTATGGAAAATGGGAATTAGAGCTCCAGTTGATGAGAAAAGGATTGTCAGAGGAGAAGCATTGAAGCACTGTATAAGGGAAATAATGGGAAGTGAAGGAGGCAAAGAGATAAAGAGCAATGCCATCCAATGGAAGACTTTGGCTGCAAGAGCCATAGGTGAGGTTGGTAGCTCACATAAAAACCTTGCAGAATTTGCGAATAGCTTGTTTTTTTTATAAGTTGTATGCCTTGAATTTCAGATTATCCTCATTTGTCCGTCAACTAGTTCTTATTTACTGTTGACTACTTGTACTTCATATTTATATTTGCATGAATGAAGGAGGTTATTTATAAGAAGACCGTGAGCTTCCTTTTTTTTTTTGATTTTTGGTTTTTATATCCTTATTTTATCTTCTATCTAAAATAAGATTTAGAAACGGCGAAAATTTATTTCAAGAAGTCTTCTAATTGAGGTTTACTTTGTTACTACAAGATCAGTTAAATATGGCATGGTTGATTGAAACTTATACATACACTATAAAAATTAATGAACGGAAGGGTAATGTTTAATAAGAAATTTCGATTTTCTCCTATGATAAAACGGATCCATTGAAAAGAGATAAATACAAGTTTTAATGTCGAAGGGCTTATAGGTTATAAAATTCATTCTTCATCCTTTCATACGCACCTTTTCCTTTCTATTCTTGATCAGATAGTGTAATGCATGCTCAAGACAACTACCAAAATGACTCACAGCGGAAACTGGCCCACCAGCTTGTATTCTAACCAAAATATGGTAGATATCTCCGAGACTTGGGATATATATTTGTTGCATTGTGTGGGCTGCACATGGCTAGAATGAGTAGTGCTTTAGCTGCGTCTGGTGGTTAGTTGCTCAATGTTAGTCACGTTTCAACACACGGTATTTTTAAATTGGACAAAAAAATATAATAAAAGTTATTTAATTATTTATCATACTAAATTAATTATAAATTTATAAATTATTCATTACTTGCTTTGCAGTTTCAATATATGACCTTTTAAAAATAAAGAGAAAAATATTATAGATGTTATTTAATCATTTGTTATGCTAAATTAACTATAAATTTGCATAATATTTATCACTTGCCTTGCAATTTCAACACATGATCTTTTAAAAGTAAATAAAAAATATAATAAAAATTATTTAACTACTTGTCATACTAAATTAATCACAAATTTATACAGTATTAATCATTTATGTAAGTCGTATTTCTAACATATAGCATTTTAAAAGTAGACAAAAAATGATTATGGATGTTATTTAATCACTTGTAATGCTAAATTAACTACAACTTCTATAATGTTAACTAGCGCCTCATCATCAAATCAGCCTGCTTCATCAATGGCTACCATATGATGACAATAGCACATTTTCAGGACATGCTCCATCAGACTATTGCTTCCATGGCGGCTAAGTTTAACGAGAAATTTCAGATGTTGCAGCAAGAGAACTAACGTCTCAGTGAGACTGTCGTGCAGCTCAATTCTTAGATCATGTCGCCGTTTCTTGATCCTTAGCCACCTCCGCCTTTTGACCTTGACCCCACATTGATATTTTTGGGATGATGTAGATGCCCCATTGACATTGTTTTTTTTTGCATTGTATTTTAGATATGATTTGATGTTTTTATTTTTATTCTTTGTGCATATATTATATTTAAATTAATATACTATATAAATTTATTTCTTAAATTATCATTTGTGATTTTTATTATAAAAATCTTTGATAGACAACTTTTTAGGATTTAAATAACAAACAAAAAATCAAAATAAAATAAATTACCGATATATTACCGACAGTTTATTAATTAAATGCCAATAAAATTGCCAACGAATTTAGCAATAGAATTGCTTTCGCTAATTACCGACAAATTCTGCCATCAACAAACGAAACAAATTCGTCAACAAAAACTGTCGAATACTGGCCATTTTCTTCTCCTCCTGACCATCGCTTGTTTTATCTATCGTTTTTTTTCGTCGTCAATCTATCAGTATTATTTATTGCTGACGAATTTCTAATAATTCTTGACGGAATTTTTCATCAGTAATTCATGAATTTCTAATAGTGTTGAAATGTGTTTCATGGGTATGAGATCTATATATTTGATGGTGAAGTGAAATCAACTTACACTAATGGCTGATGGTATTTTTTTTTAGAGAAAATGATCACTATCATTATAGTCCCTCAATTTTTTTTGCCTTACTACGCTTTAGCCCCCCGAATTAAACTAATGTTAACTTTAATTCCCAGATTAATTTCCATCCCTACAAGTTAATCCCTCTGTTTGGTTCCCCTGCATTAAACTAACAGAAATGGTGATGTGAGTTGTTAAACTTTAATATGTCACCTGATGTGTCTAATTATTGCCAACATTGGCATCTGATTTGACATCATCTTCACTCTTAAACCCTCTAAACCAGAATGCATGAAAGACCTAACCCATCTCGTCCCCTTTTCTGTGCAGGAACTGTAGGTGATGAAGGAAAATAAGAGGCAGCCATGGCATTGCATTGATTGAGAATGATGGGTGATTTTGTGCAAACTTCAGCTGGAGAGGCATTGCATTGATTGAGAATGAGGGGTGATTTCTCATCACGCATGGTGTGTGAATGTGGTAAAAAGGCTTCACATCCAAGACTGCAAAGAATATAATTATGGCTGTGATTTATTCAAATGGTTGGATGAAGGAGGCGTATTCTTCGATGAGAGGAATGACTCTTCCAACCATGATGAGACAACTAATACTTAGCTTAAGAACAAAATTGCGTGGTATGAAGAGGAAGTGAAAAAGTGGAAATTAGTAGTACGGATCATGTTGTTTTTGGTCGTAGTTAAGTTTAGCATATAAGTTCGAGAATTATATCTAAATTATTATGTTTGGGTGGAGAAAATGTACATGATCATAGTACGTCAGTGCGTGAGAGCTCTCTTGTATCTTCTTTTGGAAACTATATGATATATGATAAATTAAATATTAATACTTTTTTTTTTGTTATGTCTCCTTTATGTTTTGGAACTGCTTCTTATTAGTTATATATTATGAATTACATTTCTTAAAGTCTAAATATTATTATATAAATTAATAATAAGTAAAATTAAATAAAGAGGAGTATACATCATCCAAATGTACTGCATATTTTTAAGTTAATAATAAATCATTTACGAAACATGTTCACCTTCTATTCAACAAATCCATGGATTGCGTGGGGTTATAAAACTAGTGGGCAGATAAAAAATAAGCAATATCAGAAAATATATGTTTGGTATAAGAATAAAAATAGAAGTAAATTTTTATGATATGAGTATTCTATACAATCTAATCTTGTATAAAAAATTCATCTCATAAAAATTTATTCCTATTTTTATCTCATAGCAACTAATCCTAATGCCACAATTTTGCACTTGCAAAACACATGGCAAATTTTAATTTTTTTTTTAAAAAACAGCACGAGGTTGTCACATAATTTTTAAAACACTAGGTACAGTACACATGGTTTTAACTTGTTTGAAAAGGCCAAGGTTGTCACATAATTTTGTTGGCCACAAATTGTCATTTGTCCTGTACATATCAGTCCTTCTCATCTAAAAATGGAGAAGAAACAAACGACCAGCGGAAAGCATTGTATGGCTTATCAGAGAAATGGAGAAGAAAAAATTGGCCAGCAGAGCCCATTGCATGGTCTTGGCATGTTAAGGCCATGCTCACATCAATCCCATCCTTCAATACTTCAAGCTACTGGAATATGGGAGTAGCACTGGTCATCACCCGCTTCTACTGCAACATTTATGTGCTGAGGCTATTTCAATAGCAACGTCCAAAATGGCTATATGAACTCGGTTCATTATTTCGGGATAATAATTAGAACCAAAGGAAAGAGGTCCTTAGGATGAATTAAAAAAAACAATTGCAATCAAAAGATTATTCTTTCTCGTATGGAATGAGTCAGTCATCCACTTTGGTATCTTATTGAATAAAAATGGTGATATTGATCTTCCATTTGATCAAGAATTTTGATTTTTGGAAAGTATGATAGTCATTCAATAAGAAGGGTTTTCATTTTTTTAAATGAACGATTTGAAAACTTATTAATTCTAACAACTGATTACAGAGTGGATCATTCAGACCTTCTAATTCATAGATGTGGATCTCAAACCTATGAATAGGGATACTCCCGAAACTCACAAAGAAAAAAAGAAGTTAATTAGTTTGACAATGATGGGTTTAGCTTAGTTGGGGCTGCTTTCTTCATTCAAAATATGGCTGTCAATAGTATATACTACCATTTCTACTATCAAATGTTAATATAATACTTAAAATAGCCATTCAATCTAAAATTGAGCTACTATAAATCGATAAAAAAAAAGTAGATTTCTTGAATCTAAATAATAATATAACTTCTCAGCATTATATCAAAAAAATTAAATATTAAGATTTATTTTTATGAAAGCTCTTATCTGATCATATACCTTTAATTCGAGTTGAGACAAAAAAGCTTTGACAAATAAAACACGTTTCAATTATATACTTTTAAGCTCACCATGATTGCAGTCTAATGGGTTGGCAAAACACTCCAACCCCGCAGAGATGAACTTCTAAACATAGCAAGTTTTGTTTCTAACTTCTATAAGTAACTTCTGAGATTGGGCGTGATATAGCCAACGATAGCAACAAGAAAGAGAAAAAATGGGTGTGATTTCTTAATTACAAAATGTTAAGTGCGCATCAAAATTTTATACTATTTTTACACCAGTTAATTATGTGTAAATTTGTGATTAAATATGTATATCGAGTAATAAAACGGATTGATAATTAATAACCAATATGCAATAATCGATTACTAATTCATCTAATCACTTAATACACATATTTAACTATAAATTTGTACATAATTAATCGGTCTAAAAATAATGTAGAAATAACAAAATTGTTCTCAATTTTAGATATGAGGGGAGCATATTGTGAATGCTTATAACATAAAGAGTTTTTTTATAACATAAGTGTACAAGGCTACCTAAGAAATGGACGTGAGGATTGTATATGTGTATGCTGTGTTGGGTGTGTGGCATGTGATATTCGTGGATGTGAATGCTGTGTTGGATAGGTGATATTTGGGGATGTGTAAGGCGATATGGTGACACAGCAATTAATGGTCGTAGAAAGTAGGTGGTCCAGAGACAAAGTGAGTTGACTCGTTTGGCTCGCTAATTCTTTCAATTTCTATTATTATTTTTTTATCACTCTTATTTTTCTGTTCTTATTTCGAATAAAATGGCTTGTTCACAGGAAGGAAGTGTTAATTACATATATAGAGATGATGGTGGGGTTTGAAAAGGAGGATACTTCAGCCAAGTTGTATTTTCTGCTAGATGTTTAAGTATTCAAATAATCTCATCTTTTTTACTAATCCGTTTGATACATGAAAATCAAATAAATAAAATAAAAATGATAACGAAATATTTCTATTTTTTGTTTAATAAAAAAAAAGATAAAAAATACTTAATTATTAATTTTATTTTTAAAATATTTATTTCATTTTCATTTTTAATTTCACTGTCATTTTTATTCCATTACCTTTCTTTTCTTAATACTAAATGTGCACATAGGATAAAGGGTTTTTGAGTGGGTGTGTTGAACAAGTAAGAAAATATCCATAGCACAGAGAGCTGAACGAGAATGACTATAGGTTAAAACGGAGTAAACTCCAAAAATCTTGTGTCTACCCACTGTTCTGACTTCTCATTCTTCAAAGCACTGATTTGCGAAGAGAACCCTTTGTCCATTTAAATCTTACGTGGTTCAGCATATGCCACGCATGCAAGTTTAGGAAAGTCACTCTCTTCATCTCTCTCTATGTTTCGGAAGGCATGTTAAGTTCTTTAATTCTCATGGTTTTTTTTATAGTGATCATAACAGGGTTTGGGTTCATTTCGCACCAGTTTTCATATATTGCACATTATCGTCATGTAATTTTGCTCAATTGATATATCAACAGATTAGCCTTGGCATGATTTTCATTTTTTAAAAATTTGACGTCAAACATATTTTTATTACATTCCCTTCTCTGAAAACAGTTTTCAACTTTGTAGAGCAAATATATTTCTTAAAATATGAAAAATTGAAAATGAAAATTGACAAAAAGAAATTAAAAAAACATTTACTAATCCCAAGAGAACCTCCATTTTTAAGTTAGTAAAAGCAAAACTGTGGACGGAAAAAAAAAATCACAATATGACGCCATATCCTTAAAGATCTTTCATAGTGATATTTTTATATTTTTAGTGTTGAGAATTATTTATCCAATCACAGTTGATCACAGTTGGTTTTGTGATCGATGGATGCTTTTATGCTCCCGCGTTACGACAAAACCAATACTAGAATTCAAATTAAATTGACTACTCACTCCAAGTGTTGTTTTTCGGCCAGGAAAGTTCTGTATCCTTTCTGCAACTATGGCATGTCACAAACTCTATGTCACACAAAGTTGTGCTAGCTAATGGAACTTTAATTACAGCATAAGCCGTATATAATTACTCATACAAAAATTTAATTATCTCACAAACAAATCCCTATGCATTTATTAAGTGTGTGTTTGTATTAGTTTTTGTAAATTTGATTTTGATCAGAATTGAAGTGATTAAAGTGAAGTGATTTACGTTTGAAAAAAATTACATTTAACTCAAAAATAATAAATAGTTAATTCAAATCAAATGTTATTTTTTAAACTATTAGAATCACTTTTAAAAACAAAATAAATAAGATAGAAAATAAGTAAAAACCCTTTTAATTTGAACTTCCAAAAGCCCATTTAGATTGTGCAAATGCCTACCCAAATTAACACACCCTAAATCTTTCGGGTAATATATAAACTAAACATAACAAGTTCAAGAGCACTCAACGTCTCTATGGATCTTTTATTTCTCCAATAGTAAGTCAATCGTACTTACATTAACAATAAAAAAGGAGAAATTTTTAAGTATGTGTCAATATAAGCACGTAAATCAACAATAGACATATGTACACTTTTTAGAAAGAGCTGCATTTATAAGACATGGCTCACAAAACTTTACATGTATTTATTGTTAATTAAGTGCCAATGTAGTACATATGCTTATTTAAAAATTTCTTTAAAAAAAAAAAGTAATAGATATACAAATTCAATGAAGTTATTCTTTGAACACTTGTGGCTTTTACTTATTTGTCAAGGACAAGGTTGTCACTTGTCCTATATAAACAAACTCCTCTATATATTCCTCCACCACACTCAAACACAAATAAAGCGAGAAAAAAAAAAGGGTTTATCAGAGAAATGGACAAGAAAATCGGAGCCAGCTGTTGGGCGCATTGTCTGGTCTTACCATATCCAGCTCAAGGTCATATTAATCCCATGCTTCAGTTCTCCAAGCTTTTGCAACATGAAGGCGTCAAAGTAACGCTGGTAATCCCCCATTTCTACTTGAAGAACTTGCAAAATCTGCACAGTAACATTGCACTTGGGATCATTTCAGATGTGTTTGACAATGGTGGATCTGAAGACGCTAAGAGTAAGGGAGCCTATTTGGAAAGCCTTTTCCAAGTAGGGCCACAAACTCTTGGTGAGCTTGTTGAGAAGCTTGGCAACCCTGTTGATTGCATTATTTATGATTTATACTTGCCTTGGGCTCTAGATATTGCCAAGAGATTTGGGTTGGTTGGGGCTGTTTACCTCCCTCAAAATATGGCTGTCAATAGTATATACTACCATGTTCACGTAGGAAAGCTGCGAGTTCCCTTGACAGAAAATGAGATTTCACTTCCCGCTGTTCCCCAACTTCAACTTGGGGACATTCCTTCTTCCTTCTCCAAGCCAATGGTGCTTGATTTCAAGTTGTTTCAATTTTCCAACTTTGATAAAGCTGATTGGGTCCTCTGCAATACATTCTACAAGCTGGAAAAAGAGGTGTATACACACACACACACGATTTAATTTTGAACCACTGTAACTATCATTCAATAAATATATTCAGACATCATTGAAAGAAGTTAACTATGACAACAACAACATGAAAAATCAAATTTTTTTTTTATAACGTATCAACATAGATAATTGTGTAAAAAACTTTACACAGATCATAATGATTGGTGATTGAAAATTGCTTCTAGGTGGTTGATTGGATAGTGAAAATTTGGCCAAAATTTAGGACCGTATACCATCTATATTCTTAGACAAGCGACTTACAGGTGATGAAGATTATGGTGTTGCACTATTCAAGAGTGAAGAATGCATGAAATGGCTGGATGATAAGCCAAAAGGGTCTGTTGTCTATGTATCGTTCGGAAATGAGGTAGTTCTTAATGAGGAGCAAATGGAGGAACTTGCTAGTGCTTTGATTGATTGTGAAAGTAACTTCTTGTGGGTGGTTAGGGTCTCTGAAGAGACCAAGCTCCCAAAAGACTTAATAAAAACATCAGAGAAAGGTTTGGTAGTGTCATGGTGTGCCCAGATAAAAGTTCTAGCGCATGAGGCTGTCGGGTACTTCCTGACACATTGTGGTTGGAACTCAACATTGGAAGCTTTAAGCTTAGGAGTTTCGATGGTTGCTGTGCCACAATTTTCAGACCAAATCACGAACGCTAAGCTTATTGCAGATGTTTGGAAAATGGGAATCAAAGCTCCAGCTGATGAGGAAGGGATTGTCAGAAGAGAAGCATTGAAGCGTTGTATAAGGGAAATAATGGAGAGTGAAGGAGGCAAAGAGAGGAAGAGCAATGGCATCCAATGGAAGACTTTGGCTGCAAGAGCTGTAGGTGAGGGTGGTAGCTCTCATAAAAACCTTGCACAATTTGTGAATATCGTGTCTCATTTTTGAGCTATATGCCGTGAATTACAAATTATTCAGTCATTCACCTACTAGTTCTTATTTGTTGTTGACTACTTGTTCCTATTTGTATTTGCATGAATAAAGGCGGTTATTTGTAAGAAGAACAGAAGCATCCATTTTCTTTTATATTTATATTTATGATTTTAAATTACAGTTATAGTTATGTTACAATTGTAAAAATTATGGATAATTACAAAAAAATACGATTAATGTGACCACAATTACAGTTATGTTATAGTTGTAGAAACTCCTGTAATTATAATTGCTTGCAATAACAATATTGCAACTGCAATTGAGTTACATATCGTAATTTAAAATTATGTTTATCTTTACTCAACCGCAAAATGGCATATGACCAACAAACTCCAAAACCCTGATCATTCACCTTTTCCCGAAGTCTTAATTGCCTCACAATCAAGGGAGATAAACCTACCGTCCAAAATTTTTTATCAAGCTGATTCTAGGTTAACAAAGGAAAGTAGTTTCAAAGATAGTACATCCCTTTCCAAAACCAAAACTGGTAAACTCATCCATTTTAGGCCTGCTCAATAGAAGTTCAATCTTAGCAAAAACAATCAAAAAGTAAAAGAAATGTGTAGAAACTAAAAAAAGGAAAAATATTGTTACCTAATGCATAGCCTAGAATGCAAGGCTAGAAGGGACAAAAAAAGTAACAACCCCCTTTTGGAATTGAAGAAGAATGCATGAAAGCAACATTCAAAATGTAACAAAGGGATATCAAAACCAGGAAGCAAACTCAAAAAGGAAACCCCCTTATATTTAATGGGAAACTTGCGGCCAAGATCTCATATTACCAGAGATATAAAAGTGTCAAAGTACGTAACACAATTATTGTGAACTATTGCTAATATGCAAACTATATGTTCTTGAACACTTCTTCATAGACAGCATTCTTTGTTACTCTAGATGCTTTCCTTCTTCAATCCATTTCTGCTTTTAACTCTCGAAATGGCTACATAAAAATAAGCAAGACTTAATACAAGCTTTCTTAGAACTAGCCTACATAACATAATGACTACTCTTGGTGCTTATTGATAGTCGTTGCGAAGCAAATAACTAATGAAAATTGCGTTCTGTAAAATTTGAAAAGAAATCAAGGATATGATGGATTTAAGTTCATCTGAGAATCAGAAAATCTATAAATTGTGATTCAATTGCTTGTAAATGTTTGGTATATTAGTATATAAGCTAATGAATTATATAAGTCCAAAGAAAAAACATTTTATTTGTTAACATTATTTTCACTACAAACTAATAATTTTTCTTTATTGTATTTTTAAATATTTTAAAACTGATTTTTTTTGGTTGAGACAACGAGGAAAGAGGCCTAAAGAAAGAAACATAAACAATAAAAATGGGCAAAGAAGTCCTTGAAGAATAAACTAAAATAGACAAATTCAAATTCAGAAGAGGAACCAAAAGCTCATGGTAACCTGGCGAAGCATTGATGCTGGTTAGGTAAGCCATTCTGCCCAAGGATTATCCTCTCGAGGAGTGTGAATCACATGCACGTCCCAACCAAAATGCAACCAATTTTTGATCCCGTTAACCATGTAGTTCCTTCCTGTAATTTCCCTATCAAAGCATTAACAACACTTGTAGAATACATTTCAAGAATATTTTCTTAAACCCTATACTCCAAGCAAGCTCCAAACCTGGGAGGATTCCCAATACTTCCACCTTAATTAGACAAGTTGCAGGTCGCAATACATTTTCTCCTCAAAAGATGCCCTTTATAGCTCATCTATATTCAAACTTGTGTCCATCCCATAGCAAGAGAAAATGCCAAGTAACTTGGATCTGTTATTTCAATGGGGAATTGTTCTTCCATTGATAGTTGTTAGAGGTTTCCATAACCTTCTTCGAATAGTTCAAAATCACTACTTTCATATCATAAGGTCAATTAAAGTCCTCATTCAAAGTGCTTTTGTTTCTCCATGTCCATACATACAACAAGTAACCACAAAGACAATTCTCAAATTAAAAGATCAACATCAAATAAGCTGAAGTTGTCATTTTAACAGTTGGCAAACCATTCTTTAAACTCCCAAAAATAAAATTGTGCTACTAGTTCAGATATAAGTAGGTAGTTCCAGGTTGTAGTCTCGAATAGCATGCATAGTGTCTTCTTATTAGTTCCCACATGCACACATCTATACATATTGCAATAGGAGTAACAATCACTCCATTTACTATACTGACCTTGTTCGTTCATAGTCTATCATGAACCACCTTTTACATAAACAGTCTTATGCGTTGTGGTGCTGGACACTTCCACACAAAGCCCTGAACATTCTCTACATTCTCACTATCCAAGTTAACAAGGCTGCGAATGGCTTTGCACACTGAAAAATCACCTATCTTTGAAACATTCCAAACTAGCTATCATATCATCCCCATCCACAAGGTTAGGAGGGAGAAAGGCATGAAAGGCATTAATTAATATACCCCACAAGTAGGAAACATATGAAATAAAAATCATGAATGCATTGATTGCTTTTCAAGCACCTTTGCAAGCATCGTATTCACGAGAAATTATTGTATGTTGTTAGAGTACAATAAATGTATGTTCCAAGAAACATATCCACCATTGATTTTAAATTGTTGATATAAAATTTATATAAGTTTTTTTTAAATCAATAGTTTATATGTTTTTTGGAGCATGCATTTATTGGTACTTCATATTCACCTCTAACCCCTATTAAGCACTTCGTGAAGCTATATATAACTTACCCAACGTCTATAAATCACCCATAATCCGGAACCATTACCTACTCCCTGTCCCAAACCATGCTTAACACTAGTATGGTAGGAATTTGACCCAAATAGGCCACTTTTTCAAACAAAACGTTAAATTAGGGCATTTTTGAAACAATTTTCCCCTTTAGGCCAATTTTTTACACACTGGCAGTGAAGGGCTTTTTTTTTTTTTTTTTTTACGCCATGGGGGCTTAGCGCGCCACATCAAATGATGTTATCTTCCCTTTATATATACCCTTCCTCCCTTCACTCCCCTCCACATCCCTATCTCTACACTATATCCCTCTCTCTAATCCACATATTTTTTTTTATAAGTTATAAGATCTAATTTTCTTAATTTTTTTAAGTGTAAAGTGATTTCTCCTATCATTAATTGATAAGAGAGTTAATTATTATTAATTAGAATCTTTTATTTTATTAACATTTACACTTATTGAAATAGTTATTTACACTTATTGAGATTGTTTATATTTTGTTATTCACTGAGTTTTTGTTTATATTACCAAAATTATTTTCATTAATTTAATCATTTAATTTAATAATCAAATTTAATTATGTCTCAAATTATTATAAATATTAATAATTGCTCTAAATTTGTTATTAATTAATTTATTTTTTATTAAATTTTTTGTCTAACAAATAATAAACTTAACAAATAATTAATTAATATTTAACAAATAAGATATCTAATGACTAAATTCAATTATCAAAATGTAAATAAATATATTCAATATCTCCCAAACACAATTAACAAAGTAACAAAACAGTAAACTAACTAAAAAAAATCAGAATAACACTAATACATATAAATTATAAAATTATGTATTCCATAATAAAAAATCATAAAAAAAACATATTTATGGATTTTTCAGGAACTTAATACATAATACAAAAATCAACCAAAAATAACATACACAATCAAATACATTTTTTTAATAAAAAAAACAGCTTGTCGTCAACAATGGAGGAAGAAGAGGGCACCGTTCCTTAATGGCGGAAGAAGGAAGGAGGGATTCCAGCAACAGCGGTGGTGGCGGTCTTCCTTGAAACCAGAACGGTGGCGGCGGCACCGGCGACAAAGCTTCGGCAATGGAGGAAATGTAAGAGAAAATGAGGAGGAGGGAAGAAGAAGGGGTGCTGCGCGGCAGAGAATGAACTGGAGGAGAGAATAGGGAGGGAGAAGGGGAAGGGAGAAGAGGCATGCGTAGAGCCCTAGCAAAAGCACTAGTCCACATGCCGCTAACCGCAGCGCCACTTTGAGTGTAGCTAAGCCCTTGTGGCATTAAAAAAATAAAAAAGAAAAGCTTTCCTCCCTCCCAGTGTGTTAAAAACTAGTCTAGAAGAAAAAACTATTTCAAAACTGTCATAATTTAGTATTTTGTTTGAAAAATTGGCCTATTTGAATCAAATTCTCTTAGTATATGCTAGCTGCATGATGTACCGGCCGGTTCTGCTATAGGTATTTTATTATTTTGAATAAGTAGAGGTTATACATGGTTGTATTCACATATGCAAAAGAAAACAATTAAAGAAAGGAGATTAGAAAATCTGTTGTTGTAAGAACCGATGATTGGTGAAGAAAGAAACGGCGAGAAAATCGAAACAAAATAGAGGGAGGTGGTGTGCTGATTACGTAAGAACTTGACAGAGAAGAAACAAAAGAAAAGAAAAGAAAACAAAAGGAGAAAGGACAAAATAAATCTATACATAAAAGGAAAAAAAACTAAATTAAAGAAATGTATATAGATATTAGATATATTCTGTTCTCATTTTTTTAACTATTGATACTTAAGTTAATTTATTAAATATTTATCAGTTATTAATTTTATTTTTTAGATTTCAAATATTTATTATAAAAAACAACAATAAATGCTTCACAAATTACTTTTGGTATTGGTACCCTAGAAAAAAATCAAGGTACTTTCACTACAAGAAATTAGGTTTTCCATAGCAACTTTTAATTTAATGAAGACTTAAAAAATTGTTACTAAAATAGTATTTTTTGTGACAACATGTAAATTATATAATTGTCTATTTTTAGTGGCGACTTAAAATAGTAATCAGTGTAGACAAGTTATTTAGTGACGACTTAAAAAAGTCACCATTGTAAACAAGTTTTTTAGTGTCAACTTAAAATAGTCGCAACCTTAGACAAGTTGTTCAATGGCAACTTAAATAAATTGTCTCTATAGACAAGTTCTTTGGCAACAAACTATTTTAAGTCATCACTATAGACAAACTTTTTAGTGGCGACCAGTAAAGATTGTCACAAAAAGATGGAAAATGATTAATGTACACCATCCTTTACACCTTTCTCTTTGGAAGAAAAAATTATAGAAAGTCTATATTTGAATGTATGTTTATCTTGTTTTATTATTCAAAAACAATAATATAAGAAAGGAGTAAAAAAATGGTGTGCAAAGGATAATGTTTCTTGCACACCAAAAGTCTGTATCATTTTTACACTAATAGGCTACGTCACCAATTTGAAAGTACAACAGAAGCAAGATTTTAAAGGTGCAACACAAGTGTTAATAATGTGTAAATATATGGTTAATTTAGTATGATAAGTGGTTAATAATATATAAAAAAGTAGTTAATTTAGTGTGACAAGTGGTTAAATAACCTCCAAAAAGGTTTGAAAATGTCAAGTGTCGAAAGTGCAAGTTAAGTGGTTAATAATATGTAAAAAAGTAATTAATTTAGTATGAAAAATGGTTAAATAACCTTCAGGAGATTTGTAAATGTCAAGTATTGAAGGTGCAAGTTAAGTGGTTAACAATATGTAAAAAAATTATTAATTTAGTGTGAAAAGTAGTTAAATAACCTCTATCGTATTTTGAAATGTCGTGTGTTAAAAGTGCAGTACAAGTGGTTAATAATATATAAAAAAATAATTAATTTAGTATGAAAAGTGACTAAATAACCTCTAAGAGGTTTGGAAATGTCAAGTGTTGAAGGTACAGTATAAGTGGTTAATAATATATAAAAAAAGTAATTAATTTAGTGTGAAAAATGGTTAAATAACATCTATCATATTTAGAAATGCCATGTGTTAAAGATGCAGTATAAGTGATTAATAATGTATAAAAAAGTGATTAATTTAGTGTAAAAAGTAGTTAAGTAACCTTTAAATGGTTTATATATGTTAAGTGTTGAAGGTGCAAATTAACTGATTAACAATATATAAAAAATAATTAATTTAGTATGAAAAGTAATTAAATGAATAAGTAGTAGGAGAGAACGAGAATAAATTTGATAATGTGACATTCAAAATCAAATTGAACATATGCTCACGTGACCGGTTAAAAAAAAAGCTGTGGTAGTTTTGAATATAAAAATGGTGAAAATTCTTTATGTGTAAATAACATAATTGTTATATTAATTAAAAAAAATGCAGTACATTTGGATGATTGCATCCTCTTTATTTAATTTTACTTAATATTATTTCATATAATAATATTTAGACTTTGAAAAATGGAATTCATAATATATAACTAATAATAAGCACTATTTTCCAAAACACAAATTTAAAGGAGACATAACAAAAAAGTATTAATATTTAATTTAACATATATCATAAAGTTATAAAGAAGATACTATATGTGAAGAGAATTTTGACGAATTAAAATTCTACTCATTTAAATATCTCTCGCTCCATAGGTAATTTATTCATATGTTAATTTTTAACATGGAGTCAACATTAGAATTTTTAACAACCGTATCCCAAATACCCTTGTTGGTATAATTGATATTAAATAATTATAATTTTTTCTTTTAACTAATACTTAAGACATTTTGGATAAAAAAATTAATGTTGTACCACTAATCTATTGTCCAATCAATATTTTATACTAATTTTATAATAAAATTTTGATAATAATATTACCTTTATTTTCATTATTCAATTTCAAGCTTGCACTACCTTTCTTATTATTAAAAATAGTCAATTTTTATTATATATATATATATATATATATATATATATAATATTTTTCAATAATTAATATTGTTCTAATTAATTATTTAACCAATTATAATAACTAATTTCTAAAACAAAATATTATTAAATTAAAACTAATAAACTATAACATATTATATACAATTAAACATATTAATTTGACATATTAAATAATATGGCATTATGAAATTTGAATTAAAAATAGAAAAAAAGAAACATCTTTCGATAATTTTTAGATATAACGAAATCAAACACAAAAATATGTTTGGAATAAATCACGAAAATATATTCTATTCGTCATGCTCCAAATATGGAATAAAGTAAAACTTATTTTTAATCCTTAAAAGATACAAACTTATTAATTTTGTTTTTTAATTAGAGATTAATTTTATCTATTTAATATATCTTGTTTTAAATCCATCATAAATTTTATTTTTTTTATTTTATTAATTTAATTTTTAAAAGAATAAAATTATTGTGAATTTAAAATTTGAGAAATTAAATCGATAAAATTAAATTTTAAAAAATAAAATTAATAAATAATATATTTTAAAAAATAATTAAAAATAAATTTTACTGATGAAATATTAACTATCAAATATGGTGTACTATCTCATAGGAATGACGCTGATGTCTAGTAAAGTATTCAAATAAATATGATATACAAAAAATTTTAGCAATTTATTCATTCACTTGAGTGTTCTTATATTTATACTTTGTTAAACATGAAAAAAAAAAATACCAGCAGCCATTAGTGGAAGTTGATTTCACTTTACCATTTAATACTAGAGGTGATAAAGTTATTCATTAATCTACTAATTATTCAATTCATCTATACTTAAATCCATCTAATTAAAATAATAAATGTAATAGATTAAATTAATTAGATTAATTTTAATTAATAGATGGATTAATATGCTAAATATATCTATTAGATATTTAATTTTATAACTTACCTATAATCTATTGGATTCACTTCAAACTCAATAGATATTTTCTTTATTCAAATCTAAGCCAATAAAACAAAAAGTTGACATACTTAACTTGCTCATATATATTTTCTCTTTTCCTTTATATATATATATATATATATATTTTGAAGAAGAAGGAATGAAGAGAGAAGAAGAGAGAATTAAAAAAAATATTAAATAATTAAGTTATATATCTATTTATTAAAATAAATTATTAAATAAATTAAATAATTATCAATTTAATTAATCATAAATAAATTAAATTTATTTAAATTTTTTTAATAATTTTAAATAAATTAATAATTTATTTTTAACTCATCGATTATTATCTAATTCAAAATCCATCTCATCTATTTATTTTTTCATCCGTATTTAATACATAGATCTCGTACTCATGAAACAGAACGCCTCTCCCTCGCGAAACCCTCAATCCCCTTCACGGAGAACTTTCTTCGCTAGAAACCCTCTCCATTCACCAGATTTGGTTCGCTCGAATCCTCCCGAAGCTGAGGTCAACGATTAGGACGACGAGGCTTGTCCATAAATTGTTGACGACGGTGAGGAGAGTGTAGCTCAAGAGGAGAATCCAATCTGGTACTTCCATGAGTAGACTTATCAGATTCTGGTACGTGGCTTCTATATTGAGTTTCGACTTCTAATTTTGAGAAATCTGCAATTTGCTGATTATCAGATTTGGGTGAAGAAGCAAAATCGGTTGCAGCACTTTGGATTTGCACAGCATTTGGGTTTGGGTTTCATCGTTTGGTACGTTTTCTTATTTTTATCAATTTTTGATAATAGGACAATGATAAGAATGAGAAAATTGAAAGGAGTGACCATTTGGAGGGGTTCTAGTCCTCTAAAAAAAAATTTTAGGCTAATAGTTTTCTTATCACTTTCAAAATAACCATACAACATCTATATATATAGTCAAAGAATCCTAAATAAAATAGAAAATAATATCCTAACAAATTAGAAAAATATCATGAAATATGAAAATAATATCAAGCATAATCCTAACTAATATTAATCCTTAAAATTTATAAAATTAAATTCGATATCATAATCTTAACATTAATTTAGGAAATCAGGATCCTATCAGACATCTTTTAAAAGCATGTCCTTTGTTCCTGTGTTTTTTTTTCCCCGAGAAACCTGAAGGATTAGTGCATTATATACTTTGAATCTGTTGTGTATTTAATATAATTTGATTCTGTTGTGGTGTTTGAATGGGTGTGATATTCAAATATATCAAATCATGTACTTAGCATCTGAAATTTCATGCAGAAATTCAAAGTTTGCCTCCATTATGAATCAAAGTAGGTTCCCTGTTGCTATTGATACCTTAGTAGGATATCTTTTACCAAGGAGAGAAAGCCTGTAATAGAACCAGGAGAAAGCTATACTAAGCCATTAAAAACTCGTAGATACAAAATAAAAAATGTTTGTGTATTTGAAAAAAAAGTTTAGCAGCAGCGTGACAATTATAAATGTAATGAATTAACTATTCCAAAAGTTTAAACTGTTGGGTGAAGTTACATGACGCTCCCTCACACAACAACTCTTTGGGCTTAAGCGTGGACAATGCACAGGCCTACCTTATCTTGTGCTGAAATTTCAACTTAATTGTGAAGAATGATGGCGGCAAGGATTGAACTCCTGACTATTTGGTCGTGAAGGCTTTGATACTATGTTGAAAGGAAGAAAGATTATAGAAACCCTTAGTTTGTATGAATGAGTTAATAAAATTACACTGTCCTCTGTATCAGATTTTATAATACTTATATAATTAATGTATAATAAAAAAGAATTAATGTAATGATCCTATAACATAATCTACATGATTCTAACATGATTCTAATTGATTATTGACATATTCTACAATAAACTTAGCTGGTTGCCCTGTAATTCTGTAAGAGTTATCCTCATTTCATTTATTTCCCCCAGCTGCCATGATTCTTTCTTCAAAGAGGAGTTATCCTCATTACTGTCTCTTTTTTTTTGTCATACTTTTACTGTGAATAAAGATGATAGCTACTAGACACTCAGCAGGATACCCACAAATGCACAAGGGAATAAATTAGTAATTCTTTCTCTATCAGTTTCTAGCATTGAAGAAGACTTTAGATCTATATCTCTAGTGGAGAAAAGGGAAAAGCAAAGAGGGAAGGGAGTGGCAATATGACATTGAGTGAGAAAGGTATCTGAAGGCAACATAACAGCACTTTGGATTTGTGCAGCATTTGTGTTTAATTGCCTTTGATTGGCTGGGATTGCTTGACATTTGTTCTTTCCCTATTTTGTGATTGTCTTACAATTTAGTATTTAGTCTAGTCATGACTATTGCTCTTCTCATTGATTGTTATCCTCATTGATTATTATAGTCTTTTTATATTGAATTGTGGGGGAGTTAAGGCTCTTTTGATGGATTTAAAGAGCTTGGAGGTTACAAACTCCCACATTTGCTAATTTTACAGCCGTTGCCTCTGAATTGGGTTTAATTGTTCCATTTTGAAACTTCTTATCTACCATAATTACTTAATATTCTGCATTCTTGACATTCTAAACCAGCAAATTCAGTAGCTATTCATATATACAAGTCCTACCACATCAAAAACAGAATTTATATTCCCAAACTTATGTCTTCATTCATCTACCTTCCTACTTCTTTAACTATATAGAACCAATAACTAAAATTTATACCAGAAAAAACCACTTTTTTACTGCATAATGAGTCATGGTCTCTGATAATTTTAAAGTATATTAGTATGTCAAACATTTAACATCACACTTTGTACCCTATGTCCATTTATACAAGTCCAACGCCACCAAACAAAGTCCATGAGTGATTAAAAACTATGATTTACAAAGTGTCTAACTCATGATACATTATAACCAGAAAAATCACACTCTTTACATATTTAACATCATGATGGACAGCCATTCATTAGACTCTCATAGCTTCCAACCTTCAAGTTCTGCACTGTTGGTTCTGTTTCATATCTAAACAGAAAAGAATGAGGTCTTTTAACCCCAGTAAATCAAATTAGAAATAAACAGAGAAGTTACACCTTAGAACCAAATCTTCACACTTTGCACATGCCTTCTGCAAACAATTTTGTTTTGGTAAGAATTTACAGTCCCTAACACTTGGAAAGTGTCTCTACTGTCCAGCTTCAGGGAGTATCCACCTCATTGGAATAATCTTGCACTCCCCTCTATCATTAACTCATCACTAACTGAAAATTCAAGCTATCTAGGACGGCAATAACTTATATCTGTGTTGGGGAAAATGAAAAAAATAAATAAAATAAATATATATATATATATATATATATATATATATATATATATAAAGCATTTAGCCTTGGTTGCTCTGCTGAACTGTAGCTAAATGATAAAAAGGCGCAGTTTAAAGGAGGCATTTTGCCACGGTTGGTAACTGCAGTTAAACAAACTCTTATAACCACGGCTAAATGCGGGATCGTTTAGTCACGGTCCTTCCAGCCGTTGATTAACGGCCACAGCTATCATTTAACGACCCCTTATGCTGCCGTGAGGGTATATACCGCTGGCAAGTTGACTGCGGCTAAACAACCAAATTGACCGCTGCTAAATGCTAAATTTTTTGTAATGAATAAGCACGTAATGTTAAGTATGACATTATTTTTATATACTTATTTTAAATTTACTTAAATAAAATAAAAAAAAGTATTACTTTAAAAATATATAAGAATTTCTTTTAAGTGAGAGAGTGTAAGAAATATTGGCCAATAGGATCCCTTTAATTGCAAGGTAAATGGAAAATTACCAAATGTGATGGTGAATGGGCCATGATATGGGTTTGACTTTAGAAAGCAAAAATGGCCATATGATTGTTTTAATTTAATTTTCATGATTTTTTAATTGAACCTTATTTATATTATTAATATTTCTCTATCATTATTAATTATAGCAACATTTTCCTTGGTTTTATTTTGATTTTATATTTTTACTTTATTTAAGTATTTTATTATATTTTGTGTGTCTCTTGGACAAAATAGTGTTTACATAATGTATTTAAATTTACAAATTGAACAGCTCTTCAATTCAAAAATCTTTTTTTTTTGGTACAGGTTCAATTTTGAAAATCTATACAAATTAATACACACATAAAGATGCATACATGTAAATATCTATAAAAGTAATTTATTAAAATAATTAACATGCATATGTTAAGTAAGACAATCAATAATTTAAAGTCAACTAAAAGCAAAAAAAGATATAACTTAACCAAATAAAGGGTGATTTAAATAGTCTAAATCCTTATATAAATCTACTAATGTGCTCCACTTTCCTACATTTGATTAGAAAGAGTCTATCACAAGACGTGTTGTATCCTATATAATAAGTACGTGTCTTCTTGAAATAAACTTCGGTCATTTTTTTAATTTTATTTTAGATAGGAAATATAAGAGGTAAAATAAGAAAATGAAAAAACACTAAAAACTTTTTTAAAAAAAAAATATTCGAAGCTCCTGATCTTCTGTCAATTAACCTACTTTATTCATGCAAATATTATGAAGTACAAGTACTCAACAATAGATAAAAACAAGTTGATGGAACAATGAGTATGATCTGTAATTCAGGGCTTACAGCTTATAAATGAAACAAGCTATTCACAAATTCTGCAAAGATTTTTATGAGAACTTCCGCCCTCACCTGCAGCTCTTGCAGCCAAAGTCGTCCACTGGATGGCATTGCTCTTCATCTCTTTGCCTCCTTCATTTCCCATTATTTCCATTATACACTGCTTCAATGCTTCTCGTTTGACAATCCCTTTCTCATCAACTGGAGCTCTGATTCCCATTTTCCAAACATCTACAATAAACTTAGCGTTCGTGGTTTGGTCTGACCTTTGTGGCACAACCACCATCGGAACTCCTAGGCTTAAAGCTTCTAATGTTGAGTTCCAACCACAATGTGTCAGAAAGCACCCCATAGCCTCATGAGCTAGAACTTTTATCTGGGCACACCAGGTCACTACCAAACCCTTCTCTGATGTTTTCGCAAAATCTTTTGGGAGCTTGGTCTCTTCAGAGGCCCTAATCACCCACAAGAAGTAACTATCACTATCAATCAAACCACAAGCTAGTTCCTCCATTTGCTCCTTATTAAGGACTGCCTCGCTACCAAATGATACGTAAACAACAGACCCTTTTGGCTTATCATCTAGCCATTTCATGTATTCTTCATTCTTGAATTCTGCAACACCATAATCTTCATCATCTTTAAGTCGCTTGTCTAAGAACATGGATGGAATGTTTGGCCCTACGGTCCTAAATTTTGGCCAAATCTTCAGTGTCCAATCAGCTACCTAGATGCAATTTTCAATCACCAATCACTATGGTCCGTGTAAAGTATTTCACACAACTATCTAATTATATATTAATACATTATTTTAAAAAGTTTGACTCTTGAAATTGTAGTTATCATAGTTAACCCCTTTTAACGATGTGTGAATATATTTATGGAATGATAGTAACAATGGATCAAAATTAACATATATATATATATATATCTTACCTCTTTTTCCAGCTCGTAGAATGTATTGCAGAGGACCCATTCAGCTTTTGTCAATGTTGGAAAACTGACCCCCCTTGAAACGAAGCACAGCTGGATTGGAGAAAAAAAGAAGGAATGTCCCCAAGTTGAAGTGGGGGTAGCGCGCAGGAAGGGAAATCTCATGCTCTGTCAGGGGAACTTGGAGCTTTCCCAGGTAGACATGGTAGTATAAACTATTGACAGCCATATTTTTGAGTGAGGTAAGAAGCCCCAACCAACCCAAATCTCTTGGCAACATCTAGAACCCAAGGCAAGTGTGAATCATAAATGATGCAATCAACAGGGTCCCCTGATCCACGAAGCTTCTCAACAAGCTCACCAAGAATCTGTGGCCCTGCTTGGAAAAGGCGTTTCGCATAGACATTCCTACTCTCGTCGTTTTCAAACCCACCATTGTCAAACCCATCAGAAATGGTCTCAAGTGCAATGTTACCGTGTAGATTTTGCGAGTTCTTCAAGAAGAAACGGGCAGTGACCAACGTTACTCTAACGCCTTCATGTTCCAAAAGCTTGGACAACTGAAGCATGGGATTGACGTGACCTTGAGCTGGATATGCGAAGGCCAGACAATGCGCTCTGCTGGTCATATTTTTCTTCACCATTTCTCTGATAAGCCATGGGACAAAAGGGTTGACTTGTATTCATATAAAAGAGACAACTTTAAAAAAGGTACGAATATTTAATTTATCATATATCATATAGTTTAAAAGAAGATACTCTGTGAAGAGAGCTATCACGTACTAAAATTCGACTCATTTAAATATTGAGCTTCATTGATAATTTGCTTACATGTGATTTCTTAACGTTGAGTCAACATTAGAATTTTTAACGACCGTATCCCAAATAGCCTTGTTGGTTTAATTGATGTTAAATAATTATAATTTTTTCTTTTTACTAATGCTTAAGACATTTTGAATATAAAAATTAATGTCATACCAGTTAATCTAATCTATTGTCCAATTTATACTTTATAATCTATTTTTATAATAGACTTTTGATAATAATATTACTTTTTTTTTTCATTATTCAATTTCAATCTTGTACCACCTTTCTTATTACTAGCAAATGGCATGCCTTTCAGTTTACATTTTGTATTTTAATAATTTGAATAAGTTTTATTATATAATAGTTTTATATCTTAATTTGTTTTTAATAAATTAAAATATATTTAAATTTTAAAACTAATTGAAATTAAATAAGAATGTGAGAATTTTTAGTTTTTGTGAAGTTTTAATTTTGGTACAGTTAACTTTGTAAATACTAAGAAGTGGGTAGTTGTAACTGCAATTTGAAGAGAGTTTGGGTAGTCTTGAATAGTCTTAATTTAAAATTCTATAATTTTTATCAATTTATTTTTTTATTTTATGATTTACAATATTAATGGCATTTTAGGAAAGTTTGAATGCCAATTTGAACAATCCTTATTCTATAGTAGTATGGATTAAAATAGTCATTTTTCATTATTATTGTAATACCAAAAAAAAAAAATCGTAGTGAGAGCTTAAAACATAGGAAGATATATGAATAAAATCATTATTATATTCTATATACTAAAACATTTTTTTTCCTTGTTACAAATAAGATGGTGACCAAGACCACATAAGATGAAGAGGGACTCACCCATTTAATAAAGTTTTTGAGGAATAGAAGGAATGTAAGAATACATGGGTTCTGCTGTTCGCCAAATTACAGCAGATTATACACTTTGGGTTATGTTCTTTAGGTTTTTTTCAAAAAAAAAAATGATGTGGCCCTCAAAAGCGATAGAGAAATGAGAAAGCTTGTCTTATTGGAAGCATTTCGTAGGACCAAGTAATACCAAGAACTGAGGTTACTCGTTACTTACTGAAATTTGAGCAAGATAAGATGGCCCACCGAAATCTTGGAAGAGAAATGGGTTATGGCCACCTTATGTGCTATGGATAAGGGAGCAAGGAAGAGAGAGAGGAATGGCCAACTCATTTGAGGATACATGTGTTGCTGACTAAAGCAAGCATTCAGAAATGAAAGAAATGTCCATCTGCCACTGGGACAAGTTATCGTCATTTCCCTTTTTCTCATTCTTACAATTTCCTTCACTCCTCTACCTTGATACGGTGACTGGGTCACCTTCCAGCCAAGGGCGCTGAAAGTTAGCCAACAGGCATGTTCCTTTTTGAATGTTCAACGGGAGGGCCAAACTGTAGCTCCACTTCTTCTCAACACTGAGTTTCCTTTTCATCTTTTTAATCGGTTTAAGGCTTTGATTATAGTAGATTATCAATGATAATTATAGTATGAGATATGCTACTGAGTATAAGGAGGTGCAAGAAGATTTTAGTAACTGGGTGAAATTTATTTTTGTTTGGTGATCAAATTAGTGAGAAAGAAAACGTAGAATGTTTAGTCTTCAAGAAATTATTTTAATTTATGTGAGAGAGATAAGTATGGCAGTTTCTATATTATTTATTGTGAAGTAAGATTTTAATGGTTATAACTATTTAAGGAAGGTTTTGTGCCCTGTTTTGGAGACAATATATAAGTTGATAAATTCTTGCAGAGTATTACATTGTAGTTATGCTCATTGGTAAGTGTAAATGAAGATTTAAATTATCAATAGAATAGTGTAACGTTATGAGTAACAATTTATATTTTTCTCAAGTTATACGAGTTAGATTATATGAGAGTCTTTTGTCTTAGTGTGTTGTATGGATTTTTAATTAAGGTTCTAATTGTGATATAAGGTTGTGAACTAGCATGTATTTTATTGAAAATTGAGTAATTGATCATATAATGGTTAGCAATATGTATTATAGTATTATATTTTAGAATGTTCTTAATTTAGTAATGATGCTATATTTATATTGGGCTTACAAGTGATGTAATCCAATAGAGATTTCGAGCCAAATAGTTGCTAAATTGTGATTGAATAGTGTGAAGTTCAGATTTAAGATATTAAATATCTCTAATTCTAATTTCATAGTTTAAAGGCTATTGGAGGTTAGTCTTACTTGGTGAGTAAATATAAGTTATTAAGAGGCTCAACTATTGTGAATTATCTATATCAAAAGAATAATGCTTTTTTTTTTAAAAAAAAAGAATGATTTCCTGATTTCTAAGGGTTATAAGGTTGAGATTAGATTTTAAATATTTAGAAGAATTGCTAAATGTGAATTTATGGAAATGTATTCATAAAATGGTTAATCCTCTTAATTTTTTAGACTATCTGAAACAGTTCTAGAATGTGGTATAAAGAAGTACTTAAAAAATATTTTCAAGTCTTGAAATTTTGTGGTGATATGGTTAAAATATTTTTGAAAATAGCCTGGAAAGTTTGGAGTTTAATTTGAAAATAAATTGGTCATTTGAAGGGCAAAATGGATTAGTTTAAATATGAAATGTAAGTATGTTATTTATGCAAATGTTATGTATATGTCTACATGATCTTAGAGCAATTCAAGTTCCTTAGACATGTCATGTGCAGTAAGTATTGGAAATGTTCAAAAACAGGATTGTTGAAGTTGATTTATTCATAATGGAAGGTGTGATCTAAAGGTTTGAGGATTCTTCAAAGATATAGTTATAATACCATGAAGAAATTATTTAAATTGTTTCAAATTATTTATGTAAGAAGAGCATTGTTTATTTAGGAAACGTTTAGATTTGTTAAAGTTACTTATTATGGTTTGCAACTTTGCAACATTGAGGCATTGTTGGTGAAAATTTTAGAAAAATACAAATTCTATAATTAGGTAAATTTGACACTGGTTTTGCTAAAGGTTTAGCAAGTTGATATTAAGGTTTTTAACCTAATGTGGGCAAGATTATTGATTGAGGTATATGGCTGGGGACAACATAACTATTCTTCTTTGCATTTTTTTTAAAAATAAAACCATGAATGAAATAATTTAAATCTTATGTAATGGAAATCATGAATTTTATACTTATATGCATGGTGTTGTTTTGGTAAGCATGACAATAAGGGTAATGACCCATTTTTAATATATCTCATGGAAAATCTTTGATGTGAAAAATATGTAATTGCAATAAATATAATCAGATCTTTTTTTGTAGAAACAAACATATATACTTGGTGTATCAAGAGAGTTGAAAAATAACCACTAGTTAAATCCGTCGACATGACCCCGAATTCAGATTCAATAAATTTGTGAATACAATTCCAGATCCAAATTCAGTAAATCTGTAGGCATATCTCCAAACATATGATCACTATTACATGATTCTATTAGCATATCATTTTATTGAAAATTTTGTACTTGTTTATTTTTAAATTGAAGTTACAGAAATTAAGACATGATATAAGGATCCATGTTCAATCAATTTCACAAAGTTCAGTTTCCTGAAAATGTGAGAACAAGAATGTGATTTCAAAATGTATGTGGATGAATTTTGATATATAGAATACAATTTGGTTGTATTCAACATATTTTAAAGCATGTTTGAATTTTTTGTATTACTGCATAATAGGTGACAGAATGTTAGCCTTGAGATTTTGATGGATATTATGTATAGCAAAGAAAGAAAGAATACTTGGTGAAATAAGTGACAAAATGTTTTCATTGTATATAATAATGTATAAATTTTATATCAATTAGTGATTTTATTTTCTTTATCAGTGGACGATGAATCACAACTAGATCGAATGAAGGAGTTGATAGATTCTATGAGTGTTCGATTAACAAAGATGAATAATTCATTGAAAAACATAACATAGTTTATGACAGAGAATATGTTGGAGAAATCTGAATCAAGAGTTTATTTAGCTGCACGCGAGAAAGAAACAACAATATGTTCTTGGTGTCGTTGAAAACACACATGAAAATAAAAAACTCTCTCCTAACCATTTCGGCAATCTTTCAGTAACGTAGATGCCAGGTTCAGAATTCAGTAAAACTTCATCATGAATGAGTAAGCATCAAAGTGCAAGAGAGAAATACACATCACAAGAACAGGGAAGTATTTTCGATGACTTAGTTGAATTGGCTATAAATGTGGATGATGAAAAGACAAGGAATTCAGTCGAATTTATCAACGTTCCAGATAACCACCAGTTTTAATCAATCCTCCTCAAGACCCATCAAGAAGGGTCAATGTTGAATTTTTTGGCTCTTTCATTATGCGATTTATAATGTTAGATATATAAAACTATTTATGCGTCTTCACTTAATAGTCTACGTATTTGGAATAATTCATTCATGACATAATATTAAAGCCTTTATAACCAAGTGTTCAAGAGTTTAATCCTTGTCGCTTTCATTATTTATATTTAAGTTGAATTTAGCACAAGGTAAGGTAAGCCTTTGTATGATCCATACTTCAAGTCTAAAAGGACTATTGCGTGAGGAGACGTGTTAGATATATAAAATTATTAAATGTGTCTTCATCTAATAGCTTACGATTTTTAAGTAATTGGTGTATGACACATAGGCAAAACGAGATTTCATGCATTAGGCTAAGCAAATTGTAATCATAGAAGGCTTGTCCATTACACCTTTCAAGAACATGTCCCTGCATTCCTCCGCCATTAGGTCCTGCTCCACTACAATGGAAATGTACAAAGAGAAGGGTATATATTTCAAGAAACCCCATTGCAGGTACTTTAAGAAACAAACCGGGAAACCCAAATCCAAGGCAACAGTTCGGATCAAAAATCCCCAATCAGCAACCCTTGTTGCCATTGCCGACAACTCCTCTGCCGCCACCAGAACTGCGAAACACTAGTCATAGTGTAGAGCCTTACATTAAGACTAGTAAGCCAAAGGAAAGCAAGACATTGGGATTACGTTGTGCAATTGCTACCCAGGAATTGATTGAGTCAAATAGCAACAAGAGAGCTTTCTTGCACTGATTTGAGTCTTGATGAAATTGATGCTAAGGATTTGTTTCTTTTAATTGCTTGCTGTAATATTCCAGCTATTTTCAGAAATGGGGATATACGGCATTTTGTTCCGCACGCCCTTAGCAAGTCTTGTATCTTTCTTAAGAGGGTTGAAGACTCAAGTTCGATTGGGGGAGGAAGCATAGCCTATGGCAACCTCTTCGTCAGGACAGAAGTTTTTGAATCTCCAAGCACCTTCCTTAGCTGCAAATTCCACCCCAATTCCACCTTCACCTACACCTCTTTGGGCTGCTCCAACTTCTGCCCAAGCCGATGCAATACACGGACCAGATTTCATTTTGTATCAAGGGTTGGTACTGTGGCAAAGCCTGAGCCCACTTGCTGGCACATTTCATTGGCGTAAGGTCTGATGTTGAGATGGAAGGCTAATGGAATAGTTTAGGACTCTCTGGATTAGTACTATTGGTTGGTTGAGTATTGAAAGAAGTAAGGTACATCGTTCCCATTTGAAAACTTTCAGACATCAACATTGAGGACAGGTTGTTTTTGAGGAGTAAATATTAATAGGAATTATAATAATTAGAACATTTTACATTAGTTAGTTACTAATAACTATTTATATAAATAGAAATAGAACGAAGATAATTGTATTATTAGTTTATTGTAAAAGAATTGTTAAAGCCAGATAAGAGTTCTCTAAATTAAAACCATTTGCATCTATTATGATATCTATAAAAGAAATTTATTAGAGTAACCAACGTGTATATGCTAAGTAAGACAATCTATCAAATTAAACTCAACTAAATCCTTGCCAGGTGAGGTTGTGAACTTGTGATTATTCCATGAATGGTGTAGGCGTGACTGCAAGTGGTTTATGCAAGGGATTATGCTGATTTCAGTGTTAAATAAGCTCGTGCAAGAGAACTCAACAGCGGTAGCAAATTTAGGGAACTTACCTTCCAGAATAGGAAAACGAATATTCAGAAAAGAGCCTGATTGCCCGCTGATGCCTTTTTTTTCCTTCCCCGCCGAATGCTTTCTCGCTATCTCTTCCTCTGTATATTTCTCCCTCTCTTCTATCTTGCAAGTCTATTGTCTGCTTTATATAGGCACTCAATTATTGCAGTTTCTTTCAACATGTTTGTGATGTCACCAACCTTTGAGAAGAATGGGCCTCCTTTAGTGATCTTTTCCTATCTATCATTAAAATTTATTGTCTTCTAGAGACAAAAGATATTTTTCTCTTTTTTAAAAAAAAAATATTTTGGAAGACAGATTTAATTTCTTTGAAGTTTGAATTGAGGTTTATCTCATTTTTACCTTTCTATAATTTTTTTATTTTATAATTTAGAAGTAAGGGGAGATTTTTATTTTTATTTTTATTTTTTCTTTTTATTAGTTTTTTCAAATAACTTTAAAATTTGATAAAATACAAATCTTTAAAATTATGTCTAAATTTTTTTAATATTATAATTTTATTTAAAATATTTATAATATTATTTAAAATTATTTTTTATAACATACGAAAAAATGTTCATATCTATATTACATATAAAAGAAATTTTTTCTTCTTTTAGTCTCAAAATTATTATTTTTTAATTTTATCATTATAAATTAAGTTAAAGATATTTTTGTAAAGAAATAAAATTATAATCTTCACTTTACTCACACATTCTACATTCTTTCACTCCTTTCTCTTCTTTTGATTTTAATTACTGTACATCTCATAATTTTATAAATAAATATATATATAGATATTAAAATATAAATTTACATTTCTTTACTTTAAAAAAATTAAATATAATATATTTATTATGTTAGATATAATTAAATATAAATATTTATTATTTATAACATAATTATATAAAAAATATGGACTGACATACACATTAATATCTGTCGATGCGTTAGTAATAATAATAATAAAAAAAGTTAAAAAGAATACCTTCCTAAAGTCTGCACACACACAGGTGGGGCCAAAGCCCAATTAGAAAAATCAGTCCTTAACTTCCCGTCCTGACAAGACACGATTGGATACGAGATTTCAACTAGAAAATTTTTTTTGCGTTTTTTAAAAGCGATGTTTTTTTCTTACTTAATATAAGTCATTGTACGATAAATATATAAAAGTAATTAAAATTTTAATTTTATGTATTTATTTATTTTATATCTATTTATATAAAATAAAAAAAAAGACACTTACTCTAAAAATATATAAAAAAAAATTTAACTATCTATTTGTTTTGTCATACATGTACCGCTCTAACTTTTTTTTTTTTATGAATTTGACACTTTTGTTGTTAAGAGTGTATTAAATAAAAAAATTATAATTATTAATAAAAAATTAAAAAAATAAATTTTAATAATTTTATAATTTATTATATGTATATATGTATTTTATCATAAATATAATTATTAATTTTTTTATTAATATTTATAATTATCACTGTTTTTAAAAATAATCTTGTCACTTTAGGAAAATCTAATTCTCCTTCTATAACCTCATTTTTTTTAAACATAATCTCCTCACTTTTAGAAAAATAATCCCCTCACCTTTTTTTTTAACATAACTGTTAAAAATCTACAATAATTTGAAAGAAAGTTACAATACAATCAAGTTACAATGATGTTATAATAATGTTAGACAAAAGTTACAACAGTTAAGTAAAATAAAGTTACGTAATTGTTAAAAAAAAATGTTACAATAATTTTAGAGAAAGTTACAATATAATCAAGTTGCAATAATGTTACATTAATATTAGACAAATTTTCTACAGTTTAAAATAAAGTTATAACATGTTAGAATAGAATTGAAAAAGTTACAACAACGATACACAAAGTTACAATATGTTAGACAAAGTTACATCAGTTTTTGAATTAACAACGGAGAATAATAAAGTTACAATGATTTATAATTACGTTATGACAATGTTAGACAAAGGTACAATATTTTTAACAAAAAAAAAAGTTACAACAGTGTTAAAAAAAGTTACAATAGGTATGTTAGAATAAAGTTACAATAGTCTACCAATAGACCCTTTTGGCTTATGATCAAGCCATTTCATGCGTTCTTCTTTATTAAATTGTGTAACATCATAATCTTTATAATCTTTAAGTCACTTCCCTAAACAAATAGATGGTATGTTTGGCTTATGGTCCAAAACTTTGACTAAATCTTCATTGTCCCATCAACCACCTAAAAATAATTTTCAAATATCATATATTATTATTAGTGTAAAATATTTTTTATATTATTATTTAATTATATATTAATACATTAATAGAAATATTTAACTTTTTAAATTTAATGTCATAATATTTTTAATAATATAAAAATATATTTATTAAATAATAATAACAATAAGTTAAAATTATATATATATATATATATATATATATTTAATGATGTAAAAATATACTTATTAAATAATAGTAACAATGAGTCAAAATTTTATATATAATCCAAACTTTGGAAATAAGCCACCTCGAAGCCTGTGCCCCACCGGCTTCCTCTTTAGTGAAGGCGGGGTCGTCCAGAGAACCCTCGTGGATCGATCTGCTTTTCCTTAAAGAAAAATAAAGTTATAAATATTTTTTTCTTCTCCATTTCTCCGATAGCCATTCATTGCCTCTCTGCTGCCATTCAATTTCTTTTCCAAATCTTACGTAAGCCGTGGGAAAGAACTAGGAAGGACTGATTTATATGGGACAAAGGAAGGACAACTAGTTGCCGACAAAATTACGTCACGACCTTAGCCTTTTCAAACAAGTTAAACCAAGTAAGCTGTACCTGACTATTTTAAAAATTACGTGACTTTCCCGTGCTTTTATAAAATAACAATTTTTTTTTTAAATCTACCCACTAGTTTTATAATCCCATGCAATCCCCGGGTTTGCCTTGTAAGAAGTGAACATTATTACAAAAAAAAAAGAACATGATTCGTAAATGGTTATTATTGATTAATTTAAAAACATGCGGTGCAATTGGATGGTTGTATACTTTTATATAATAATATTTAGACTTTGAGAAATGTAATTCATAATGTTGAGTCAACATTAATGAAGCGATATTTTTCAAAACATAAAAAGAGACATAGTAAAATAAAATACAAGAGAACTCTTTTAAACTGAAATTTTACTCATTTAAATATCAAATTTCATATATATAAATTATTTATATGTAAATTTTTAGCGTTGAGTGAACAATAGAATTCTTAACAACTATATTCCAAATATTCTCTTTGCTTTAATTAATTGATGTTATATAATTATAAGTGTTTCTTTTAACTAATACTTAAGACATTTTGAATATAAAAAAATTAATGTCATGCCAGTTAATTTACTTTCGTTAATAATATTGTCTTGGGTATTAAAAATAAAATCCAAAAATATAATGAAGGTTTAAACTGTAACCAAACACGGTTTCAAAATGTTCCTCAGTATACATTCAAGAATCTAATTAAATTGAAAATAAAATTCAAATGCTATTTTATAAATAAAATCTTCTCAAAGATCTTCAATCCATCTCTGCGTTAATTGCTATTTTAAAAATTACGTGACATTCTCGTGCTTTTGTGAAATAACAATATTTAATTCTCCATGTGCATCGCATGTGCAAAATTGTGACGTTAACTTCTTTTTTCTTTTTTTTTTTCAAATCTACCCACTAGTTTTATAATCCCATGCAATCCCCGGGTTTGTCTTGTAAGAAGTGAACATTATCGCAAAAAGAAAAAAAAGAACATGTTTCGTTAATGGTTGTTATTGATAAATTTAAAAACATGCGGTGCAATTGGATGGTTGTATACTTTTATATAATAATATTTAGACTTTGAGAAATGTAATTCATAATGTTGAGTCAACATTAATGAAGCGGTATTTTTCAAAACATAAAGGAGATATAGCAAAAAAGATACTAATATTTAATTTATCATGTCATATAATTTCTAAAAGACGATACGAGCTCTCCTGAATTGAAATTCTATTGATTTAAATATCAAGTTTTGTATATAAATTATTTACATGTGAATTTTTAACGTTGAGTGAACATTAGAATTCTTAACAACCGTATCTCAAATATTCTCGTTGGTTTAATTAATTGATGTTAAATAATTATAAGTGTTTCTTTTAACTAATACTTAAGACATTTTGAATATAAAAGAGTTAATGTCACCCCAGTTAATTTACTTTCGTTAATAATATTGTCTTGAGTATTAAAAATAAAACCCAAAAATATAATGAAGGTTTAAACTGTAACCAAACACCCTTTCAAAATGTTCCTCAGTATACATTCAAGAATCTAATTAAATTGAAAATAAAATTCAAATGCTATTTTATAAATAAAATCTTCTCAAAGATCTTCAATCCTTCTCTGAGTTAATTGCATTTTTCATTTTGGTGGTTAATATGAGCTGCTAGACATGGACTACGTACCATCCAAGCTATAATCAGACAAACCTTCATTACTAATCCTCTTTGAAAGAGTTCAGTGAGGAGATTCAACTGTGATCGAGTCTATCTTATATCCAAGAATAGAACTATTGAATAAATGAGATGAGCCATTAATACTGGTGTGTAATTCAGAGGTTGGTCATCCAATAGTCAGCTATCTATTATATAAGAGATCCATGATTTACATGATCAAACATATAAACATATGAACTTGCATTTGTGTGACTGGTTTCTCAATTCTCATTTTTAATTTTTCATATTTTAAGAAATATATATATATTTGCTTTTCAAAGTTGAAGGCCATTTCAGAAGATAAAAATAATAGAAATCTGTTTGACATCAAATTTTTAGAAAATGAAAATCACGCATATGTATTTAGTTAATATATTTTCTGCTATTTGTACCTTGTCTACCTTTTAACAAGATTTTATATTATCTTTATTTAATAAACAAAACTTATGTATTTGAATTTATAAATTGAACAGCTTTTCAGTTCGAAAATTATATAAATCATTACACACACAAAGACGCATACTTCTAAATATATATAAAAAGAAATTTGTTAAAATAATCAACATGCATATGCTAAGTAAGATAATCGATTAAATTAAAGTCAACTAAAAGCAAAAGAATGATATAAAATTAACCAAATACAGGTGATTTAAATAATCTAAATCCTTCTTATGTAAATATACTAATTATGGAATATTAATCCATTATGTACAATTTTTATGTACAATTTAATTTATCAGGTATCAGTTATACATAATATAACAATAAATTAAAACATGCATAAAAAAATTTGAAAGTAATTATAAATTAAAATGTGTCAACAAAAGCAAGGGCGGAGGGCAGGGGCCCACCAGCCCAGCCCCCAAAGTTTCTCTTAAAAATTTTAAATGATTTAAAAAATATTTCATATAATTTTGTATTTAATCTTCTAAAAAAATAAAATTAACTCCTAGTCCCAATAAATTAAATTTTTGGCTCGGTCCTTGAAGAAAAGTGATAAAGTAGCGTAGAAGAACATGCAATAAATAAATTAACTATAGGAAAAGAATTTTATTGTTTCGTTACTTTAATTATTATTTATCAGAGATATGAAACTAAAAATACATGGAAAAAGAAACGAAAAAGAAAGCCTTATTTAATATGCTACATCTAATGTACGGAGCTGATAGAACATGTATTATTAAGTAGAACAAGATTATATACATTAGGAAGAGTTTAATTTTGATTTATTTTTAGTTTAAAAAGTTTTATATTATTATTTAATTATATATTGATAAATTATTAAAATAATTTTTTTTAAATAATCAAAATAATTTAATTATAATAACATGCAATCACTCTCAAAAATCAAATATTTTTTATGATATAAAATATTTGATTCCACAATACTGTAAAAGTATTTTTTATTAATAGTAAATTAAAATTAAATTTTTTAATAAAAAGATAGGTACCAAGTGTACCATGGGAGCAAATTTAAATAAAACAGTTTTATCTAGTTTGAAAGGGCATTGCTAAGGTACTCTAGTTTTTTTTTAGGGTACTAATATTCAAGATAATTTGCAAAGTATTTAATGATTTTTTTAACTATAAATACCCTAGTTGCCCCGTTGTCTCAACAAAAAAGTTTTAAAATATTTAAAAATAGAATAAAAAAATTTATTAATATGTAGTGAAAGTAAAATTAACATATAAAGTGCTTTTTCTTTGGACTAATATAATTCATTAATTTTTATACAATAATCTACCAAACATTTACAATGGGATCACATTTTATAGAATTTGTGATTCTCATATGAACTTAATTCCATCCGGGATTGCTTTTCAAATTTTGTAGAAGGAAGTTAATTTTCATTAGCTCTTTCCTTTGCAACAACTATTAGTAAGAAGCTAAGACTAGTCATTATGTTATGTAGGCTAATTTTACCAAAGCCTGTATTTAGCCATGCTTATTTTTATGTAGCCATTCTGAGAGTTAAAAGCAGAAATGGATTGAAGAAGGAAAACATCTAGGGTAACAAAGAATGGCTATCGTTTTAGAACATATAGTCTGCGTATTTGCAGTAGTTCACATTAATTATGATACTTTGACAGTTTGATATCTTCCAGTAATGCGAGACCTTTGGCCGCAAGTTTCCCATTCAATAGATAAAAGGGGGGGCGGGTTCCTTTTGTGTTTGCTTCCTTGAGAGCCCTTCTTTGTCAAATCGTGTCAAAGACCTAAATTGGAGTTTATGACCGATGCATGATAGGAACTTATTATAAATTTATTTAAGTCATACAAATCTTAAAACTTATAATTTCAAATCCTTGGTTGTACAACTCTTCCCAATAAGGCAGGGTCTGCAACATATTGACACCATGGAAATCTAAGTGGTTGGTCTTTTTTATGTAAACCTAGAGAGTTGGTCTCTTTCAATGTCATTGTGGTTACTTGCTCTTTCTTATGTTAATCTCAATAGAATGAACAATGTGGACACTTCTGATGTAATTTATTTTTGGTGAAATTGGCCATGTGTTTTTGTTGTATGGCCATGAGATTTTGTTGGTTGTATTGATGGCCATGACTTTTGTGATGTATACTTGTATGGCCAGGTGTTTTTGTCCAAACAATACTCATACAAGTAATACAAGTTGGTTTTGAAGTTATTATGAGTTGATCAATTTTCTTTTACTGGTTTTACTGATTTGGTTCATAACATTGCTCAACAACCTAAGCTTAAGCTTAAAGAGGTCCAAAATTAGGACCACATTAGCACTGCAGGGTTAGGACCATATTACCAATCTCATTAACCATAACAAATACATTAACCACAACAATACCAATGTAAATTCAAGCACAATACACAGGATAGCAGTGGCGAACAACACTCCCAACTCCAAATGACATTAACCATAACAAAATAACATTCAAAGGTACAAAAAATTCAACTGTCATCCCACCCCAATGCATTAGTCTATAACCAAAGCATCTCATGTACGTTTTCTGGTCCCCCTCCCATACATCACGATTTACATATAATTCTCAAACTTATATGCTAAACAATCCATACTAACTACAACCAAAAACAACATTACCAATTTCCACTTTTTCATTTCCTCTTCATGCATCACAATTTTGTTCTTAAGCTCAGTAATAGTTTTTTTTATCATGGTTGGAAGAGTCATTCCCTCATGAGAGAATACCCACCTTCATCCAACAATTTGAATAAGGCATAAGTACGGTTTTCATCTTTGTACAAAGGATACCTTAAGAATTGGCGGTTATAATTCTTTGCAGTCTTCGACGTGAAGAGTGGAGCCTTTGTACCTATCTCTTATGAACCATCACCTCCCCTGCATGCTAACCTCTGAAGTTTGCACAAAATCACCCCCATTTTTGATCAATGCAATCCAATTAATTAATGGCTACCTCTTATTCCATCATCACTTGCAGGTCCTACACAGAGAAAGGGAAGAGTTAAGTTAGGGCTTTAGTGCGTTTTGGCTTAGAGTGCTTGAGAATGAAGGTGATGCCAAATCAGATGCCATTAGCAAAAATTAGAAACGTAAGATGAAATGTTAGGGTTTAACAGTTGACATCACCACTTCTGTTGGAGAACAAAATGGAGGGATTAACTTGTAGGGATGGAAATTAATGTGGGGATTAAAGTCAACATAAGTTTAATTTGGGGGACTAAAGTGTAGTGAGGCAAAAAAAATTGATGTACTTAGTGATCATTTTCTCTAAAAAAAAATTTACCAAAAGCCATTAGTGGAATTTGATTTCATTTCACCATCAAATACATAGATATCATACTCATGAAACACATTTCACCATGATATATATATATATATATATACCGTATCCAAAATACTCTTGTAGGTTTAGTTATAATTTTTTCTTTTAACTAATATGCAACTCAGTTTGAATATAAAATTAATGTTACAACATTTAACGTAATCTATTGTCCAATAAATTGACAATAGCTTAGACAAAAAACAATATCCAAAACCAAGCAATAAAGGTATTAAAACAATACCCAAAACATAATGAAGTTTCAAACTGTAACCAAACAAACGTTCAAAATTTACCTTGGTACTCATTCAAGATTCTAATTAAATAGAAAGTACAATTCAAATGCTATTTAAAAACTTCTCAAAGATCACAGCACGTCCCCCTACTTCAATACCTCTTGATGTTAATTGCATTTTTCGTCTTGGTGGTTGACATTTGAGCTGCCATACATTGACTACTATCTAAGCTATAATCAGACAAACCTTCACTACTAATCCTCTTTGAAGGAGTTCATTGAAGAGATTCAATGTTAATGTGATCGAGTCTATCTTACGTCCAAGAATAGGACTATTATATAAATGAGATGAGCCATTAATACTGTTTAATACAGAGGTTGGTCTTCAATAGTCAGCCATCTATCATATAAAAGATCCATGGTTTACATGATCAAACATACAAACACATGAACTTGCATTTATTTGACTGATTTCTCATTTTTCATTCTCAATTTTTCATTTTCTGTCAATGGAACTCGCAGCTTTCCCAGGTGGACTTGTAGTATCTACTGTTGACAGCCATATTTTGTGTGACGTAAACAGGCCCAACCAACCCAAATCTCTTAGCAATCTAGAGCCCATGGCAAGACTGAATCATAAATGATGCAATCAACAGGTTCGCCTAATCTACCAACATTCTCAACAAGCTCACCAAGATTCTGTGGCCCTATTTGACAAAACTGATGGAAATAGGCCCCTGAAACTCCCAACTTCTTCATACCCACCATTGTCAAACCCATCAGAAATGGTCTCATGTGCAAAGTTACCATGCAGTTTCTGCAAGTTCTTGCCGTAGAAACGGGTGGTGACTAGCATTTCTCTGATGCCTTCATATTCCAGAAGCGTGGAGAATTGAAGCATGATATTAATGGGACCATCACCTGGATATGCTAAGAGTGCCTAAGACCATAGAGTGAGCTCTGCTGACCCTTCTTTTCTTCTCCATTTCTCTTATAAGTCATGGGAAGAAAGAGTTGATTTATACAGGTCAAACCATAATTTCTGGCCAACAAAATCATGTAACAAACTTGGCCTCATATAGCTACTAATTTGACTTGGTTCCAATTGAGTTTGTATACCTACTAACTTTTGAACAATTTGCACATCTGGTAATCTTTACTGTACAACAATGCCATTGGAGTACTAAAAGATTGAAATTATTGAAAGTTAGTTGAAAGTTAGAAATTATTTTTGATATATGTTTTTTTTTGTGTATGTATATTGTTTGCCTCAAAAGTTTAATATGTTATGTTTTGACAAAGACATATACATAACAATAGATGTGAGATATGCTACAAACAAGTATTTACTATATTATATTGGATTTATATACTCTATCTTATTATGTTTTGCATAATAATTATGAAATGAGTTTATGTAACATCATGCATAGAATACATCAAATATTTGCTTGATATGTGTTGCCATGGCTGTCTTTAGAGGGAGATGCAACAAAAATAGAGAATGAAAATGATAAAAAAAATGTAATAGCCACTAATAATTATTAAAAAAAATCTTTCAAAAAAAAATGAATTGAAAAAACCAAATCAAGTTTGGGATTTCAATTATTCAAATTATGCACAGGTCGGGAAGGATATGAACTATATCTCAATATATTTATCTTAAGACGGTTATTTTAAATCAATTGTATAAATTATTAATAAACTTAAATTATTTAAATTATGTACTCCTTAAAGCTAAAAGACAAATTAAAATGCCAAGAGAAAAACTTAATAAAATGTATGTATAATTTTAGTTTACTTGAAGTGTTTATGTATTTTTTTAGGCTTTTTTTTATCCTTATTTTACCTTCTATATTTTCGATCTAAAATGAGAACTGGAAACCACCAAAATTTATTTCAGGAAGTCTTCTAGTTGAGGTTTGCTTTGCCACTATAAGATCGGTTAGATATGGCGTGGTTGATTGAAACTTATATTATACAAGATAAAAATTAATGACCGAAGGGTAATGTTTAACGAGTACTTTTTTCCTTTCTTTTCTTGAACAGATAGTGTGACTAATGCATGCACAAGACAATTACCAGAATCACTCATGAGCGGAAACTAGCCCCACCGTCTTGTATTCTAGCCAAAATACTCACAATTTAAGCTGATTTAAATTGATTTGATTCGATTTTATAAATTAGTGATCGATTATTATTTATTAGTAATTGATTATTAATTTATTTAACTAATCAATACATAGATATAATTATAAATTTATATATAATTAATTAATGTAAAAATTTTAATGTGTAAATAACATTTTAAATATGTTATATTGGAAATTGGTAAGAAGAAAGAATGGAATAAAAGAGAAAGAAATGTAAAAAGGATGAAAGCAAAAAAAATATAATCATAGGAAATTTAAATCCTTTATTCTTTTTTTTAATTATGTCCATTGATTAAGAATTTAAATTTTTTATTTTTTATAATTTTATCTTTTAAATTAAATGTTGATAATTTAATAAATAAATATTTTAAGTTTAAAAATTATTTATTATTACATAATAAATATTATTACATAATATTTATTATTAATAATAAAATTAATAAAAATAATATTATATAATAATAATATTATGTAATATTTTTAATAATAAAATATTTATTATTAATTAAAAGAATAATATATTTTTTATTATTAATAATTAATTGGACGAAAAAAATACAATTGAATTCTATGAGGCATATGCTGTGATATTTATCATAATAATATTATTTGTACATAATTTTTATTACATTATTTTTTTAAAAGTAAAATGAAAGACACATTTTAATAAAAAAAATTTATTTTTTAAAATAATATAATATAAATAATGATGTGAACAAAATGGCGTGCAACGAACACTTTTCTAATTATTATCGAGAGAATCTCTCGAAAAGATGAGAACTGTACTAAATAGCATTCCGGCAATATGGGTGCTGCCACTTCTCACTTGAACGTGTTTGCCTTTTAGTAAGCATGTAGGGCACCGCTTTATCATTCCCATCCCTTCGTCATGGACGCATTCCCTCCACCAGTCAATGGATTTGGAAAAAGGATTTTGATACTGTGTCAAGGCTGGGGTGAAGCTTGGGTTGCCGGTGGTGCCTTGAGGCCTAGGATGATGTTCAATGATCATGAAATCATAATTAAATACAAAATATTATATAATAAAATTTAAATTAAAAAATAATGATTATTACCAAGTAATTTTTACAAAATCATATACGAAAGAAAAAAAAGAATGAATAATTATCATTATTTTTATTAAGGAAATTCTTACTATATTCACAGGTATCTTATGACATGTAATAATATGATTAGTTTTTATTTCAATTTTTTTATAAAAATTGATAACCTATTGATTCAGTAAATTAAATCTTTTTATTAATATTTATAATTTTATATACAAATTCTTTTATTTAGAAAAGAATCCAAGTAACTAATCACCTCCTATAACAAAAACGAGCTTTAAAAACAACCTAAACACCAAAAATTGGTATCTTAAACAACTTATAAACCAAAAATCCATAAAGAAAACACAAATGAAGAAGAATTTAATATTATTTTACTTCATCCAAAACCAAATTACATGAATCTGAGTTCGTTAGATTGTTTGGAGTATAAATTCACAGTTTCTCTCTTTCTAACATTCAATAACTCTTTCTAACAATTTCTTCTCTAACATTCTCTCTTTAACTTTATATGAATTTTTTTTAAAAACTTTTTGTAATTTACAATGTTATCATAAAATATTCGTTAAAAATTTTGTCAGTCCAGCAATGACAAAAATGATGTGGGATTTGGACTGTTTTAATTGTAAATAGAATAAATTTATAATATGAACTAAGAAATAACAATAAATATATATTATTTACTAGATAAATAGGTAAACTGATAATGATTAAAAAAATTATTAATTAACCTATCATATTTTGATACATAAATAAAAAGAATACTGGTATCCTTACAAAAAAGATAGGTACCAAAAAAACCTTCTATTATTATTTATTGATTATATTCAATTTGAATCCAAAAAGTGTGAATGAATTGGATTACCAATTTACCATGTTTGTAAAACACCAATTCAAGTAAAATAGCACTCCCCTTAAATTAAATATCAATAATTGTATGTTATACCCTGAAAGTCATTAAAAAATTTTCATGATGCAGGGACAAAGTGAGGGACTTCTTTTTGCATGGTGGTTATACGTTCTTAATGGGGCGGAAGGTGCCGTTGGTCTATCAGGGTTATTAATCGGATTTGTTATGGGCTATTTTCCTGTTTTTTCTTTTTAATGACTAATGGAATTTATTCTCTCTCTTTTATTATTTAAGTTTTCAATTTTTCATTATTTTCTTATTTCTCTTTTATTTTTCTGTTCTTATTTCGGACAAAATGAGGTGTTAAGTGCCAGAAAGTGATGATGGTGGGATTTGAAAAGGAGGATATTTTAGCCAAAGTGGTTATTCATGTGATGTGACTAAATTTTGTCTACGTATTAATCCCCTCCCTTTCTCTTGGGGTAAAGGGTGTGTCTGTGTGTTGAACTACATATATATAACACAAGGAGTTGAACGAGAATGACTACGGGTTAAAAAGCAAAAAAGTAAACTCCATAAATGTTATGTCAACGTCCTTTTCTCATTCTTTAAATATATATATTTAAAATTACTTTTTTATTTTTAGAAGTTCCCAAAAAAAAAAATTAATTATAAATAATTTTAATTACAAAATAAACTTATCTAAACACACACTTACTAATCAAATATAAAAAAGAAGATTTTAGATTATTTAAATCACCTTTATTCGGTTAATTATATATCATTCATTTACTTTTACTTTACTTTAATTTAATTATCTTACTTAGCAGAATATTTATGTGTGCATCATTGTGAGTGTATTGATTTATATAGATTGTATATATTAAGAAATAATTAGAGCCAAAAACTGATAATATGATTCATTGATGAATAGAAATTTACACACCAATAACAATGGATCATTCTTTTTCGGTGCTTCAATTGTACCATCCCCAAATCCTAATTTGTTCTTTGTGGATAGAGCAACCTTCATCGATCTGAACCATGAATACTAATTCGAAGAATCTAAAATTGGAGACACAAGAATTACTGGTGGATTCTCATTTGGATGCAAGTAAAACGGATTAATTGGATTGGTTTGATAATCAACCAAGAATACGTCGTCCATAGCCATATCTGGCATTGGAGTTGATCACAAGCTCGAAGGAGTTCACAGCAGAGCAACGCTCTTACAAGAAGAGCTCTCATACCATAAGAAATGATTTGAGCCAGAAACTGATAATCTGATTCATTGATGAATAGAAATTTACACATAAACTACATAGAATGAAAGCCACATGATTGGCATGTGAATCTAATAGAATATCAGAAAACTGATATGCTAACTCTACTAACTAATAAGTATAAGCTAGTTATTTCAGCTTGGTTAACATTCTAAGTGAAGAGCAGTTCAATTTGTAAATTCAAATACACACAATTTTTTATTAAAAATAATAAATAATATAAAACCTTGTTAAAAGTTAGACAAGGAACATATAGCAGGAAATGTGGTGTATGTAAAGAAAAAATTGAAAAAAAATATGATGTACAAATAACACTATTGTAGGCAAAAAAAAGAGTTGATCAACCTTGTGTAGTTGTGTTGCTTGGTGTGGCATGTAGAATTGATAACAGTATACCGTCAATTCATACTAGCATTTATGTAATTCAGCTCAGCCCTATACAAACTGCAAAGCTAATAATGCTGGCCCACAACCCCGAATATAATTTTTTTATTCTTTTATTTTTGTGATGTATTCTCTTATTATTTATTTACTATACATTGGAAAATGGTTAAAACCTGTTATATAATTTCTTTTATGCTCTTTTTAACCAATTCTTTTTTGTTTTTAAAAGGTAATCAGTCTTATTATTATATAACATAGACGTTATAATTCACTAAATAACATCAAATCATAAAATAATAATTTACAAATTGTAGCATCATAAAGTAATCCTTGTATATTCATATGTATATATAATTATTCATACTATTATTCAAATCATCAAACTAGAGTCTTATTGAACACGTATAAACATCACCTTCATGGCAAAAACATAAAACCATCACCTGTGAGCTGTAGAGCCAGCCAAGCCCGACAAGGGTTAACCTGCTTCAAACTACTATCAAATTAAATCGGATTAGGTTTGGCTAAAATTATACAAAATATATATTTTACGAATCAATCCAACTCATTTATCGAGCTAATGTGAAGCCCATTTTGATGCTTGTTTTCATGCCTGTAGTGCACAGTGATGCAAAGTTAGTGTGTCCTATTTTTACACTCGTAGTGAGCAGTAACGAGGGAAGATTGTAGTGGCTAAGAAAGGGACGTGAGACTTGTATATGTGCATGCAGTGGTGGGTAGGTGATAAGGTGACAAAGAGCAATTAATAGTTGCCAGCAAGAGGGTGATGCAGGGACAAAGTGAGGTAGTTTGTTTTGCACGCTGGTTCTTAATGGGGCGATAAGAACCTTTGTTCTATATAAAAGGGGTATCATAAGTAGGGAATCGGATTTGTTATGGGCTATTTTCCTCTTTTTAATTACTGGTGGAGTTTATTCTCTCTGTTTAATTTTTAAGTTTTCGACTTTTGTTATTGTTCTATCACTCTTTTATTTTTTTGTTCTTATTTCGGATAAAATGGGTTGCTCCCAGAAACGTGTTACGTAGAGAAGATGTTTTTTTTTTTTTTTGACTTGGACATTTAGAAGATGTTGGACTTTGAAAAGGAGGATTTTCAGCCAAGTTGTTTATTCATGTGATGTGGCTAAGTTTGTGGACGTGAGGTGTCCATATCCTATTTAATTTGGGATAAAGTTTCCATGCCCCTAGTTTTTCAGTTACATGGCACAAGGCTACCTCAGGAAGGGACGTGAGGATTGTATATGGTGACAGAGCAATTAATGGTCGTAGGACAAAGTAGTTTAGCTCGTTTGGCACGCTGGCTCTTTCAATTGTTTTTTTAATTTTTTTATCACTCTTATCTTTCTGTTCTTATTTCGAATAAATTGGGTTGTTCACTGGAAGGAAGTGCTAGGGGTTTGAAAAGGAGCATATTTCAGCCAAGTTGCTATTCATATGTGATGTGGCTATATTTTGCTGCAAGTTGTCTAACTATTCTCGTAATCTTCTCCCTTTTTCTAATACATTTTTGATACGATAGAAAAGAAGAAAATAAAATTTAGTTAAAAATTATTTCATTCTCATATTTTGTTAAAAAATAAGAAATAAAATATTCATTTTTTTAAAATTTTTATTTTCTTTATTTAAGAAAATAAATATTCTTTTCATTTTATTTTTATTCTCACTCTCATTCTTATTCTCGTTATACTCTTTTCATGAAACCAAACTTACACTTTAGGATGAAGGATGGATGAGTTGGTGTGTGGAACAAAACAATATTCATAGCATACATAGGGCTGAACGAAAATAATAAATATAATAAATTAAATTATTGTAAATTTAAAATTTAAAAAATTAAATCGATAAAATTAATTTTTAAAAAATAAAATTAATAAATAATATATTTTAAAAAATAATTAAAAATAAATTTTACTCATGAAATATTAACTTTCAAATATGTTGTAATATCTCATAGGAATGGCACTGATGTCTAGTAAAGTATTCAAATAAATATGATATACAAAAAATTTTAGCAATTTATTCATTCACTTGAGTGTTCTTATATTTATACTTTGTTAAACATGAAAAAAAAAAAGTACCAGCAGCCATTAGTGGAAGTTGATTTCACTTCACCATTTAATAACAGGGATGGCAAAGTTGTCTATTAATTCATCAATCATTCAATTCATCCACACTTAAATTCATCTAATCCATCTAATTAAAATAATAAATATAATAAATTAAATTAGTTAGATTAATTTTAATTAATGGATGAATTAATAGGCTAAATATATTTATTGGATATTTAATTTTATAGCTAACCTATAATTCATTAGATCCACTTTAAACCCAATGAATATTTTCTCTATTCAAATCTAAGTTAATAGAACAAAAAACCGACATACTTAACTTGCCCATATATATTTTCCCTTTCTCTTTATATATATAAATATATGAGTATTATTTAAAATTTTTAAAAAATAAAAGATGTATTACACATAGCATATAACAAAATGAAAATATAATCACTGTATATAGTATATAACGTTTCTCTCTCTTTATACCCATTGCACGTAGCATATACTTTTCTTTCTCTATTATGAATATTATTAAAAATTTTAAAAAAATAAAAAATATATAACTCACTGTATATTATATAATATATAGTGTAATATATATATATATATATATATATATATATATTAAGATATTATTAAATATTAAAAAACAGAAAATAAACATATATATATATATATTATTTTTTTTTGAAGAAGAAGAAACGAAGAAAGAGAAAAAAAAATTAAAAAAAAATTTAAATAAATAAATTATATATTCATATATTAAAATAAATTATTAAATAAATTAAATAATTATTTATTTAATAAATTTTAAATAAATTAAATCTTTTTAATAATTTTAAATAAATTAATAATTTATTTTTAATTCCATTACAACCCAATTCAAAATTCATCCCATTTATCCATTTTGTCACTCCTATTTAATACATAGATCTCGTACTCATGGAACAGAACCCCTCTCCCTCGCGAAACCCTCAATCCCCTCCACCGAGAACCTTCTTCGCTCAGAAACCCTCTCCATTCACCAGATTTGGTTCGCTCGAATCCTCCCGAAGCTGAGGCCAACGATTAGGACGACGAGGCTTGTCCATAAATTGTTGACGACGGTGAGGAGAGTGTAGCTCGAGAGGAGAATCCAATCTGGTACTTCCATAAATAGACTTATCAGATTCTGGTACGTGGCTTCTATATTGAGTTTCGACTTCTAATTTTTGAGAAATCTGCAATTTGCTGATTATCAGATTTGGGTGAAGAAGCAAAATCGGTAGCAGCACTTTGGATTTGCACAGCATTTGGGTTTGGGTTTCATCGTTTGGTACGTTTTCTTATTTTTATCAATTTTGAAAACAGGACAATGATAAGAATGAGAAAATTGAAAGGAGTGATCAATTTGAAGGAGTCTACCCTTCTAAAGAAAAGTCTTAGCTAATAGTTTTCTTATTACTTTGAAAATAATCATATGACATCTATATATATAGTCAAAGGATCCTAAATAAAATAAGAAATAATATCCTAACAAATTATAAAAATATCATAAAATATGAAAATAATGTCAAGCATAATCCCAACTAATATTAATCCTTAAAATTTATAAAATTAAAATTGATATCAGAATCTTAACATTAATTTAGAAAATCAGAATCCTATCAGACATCTTTTAAAAGCATGTCCTTCGTTCCTGTGTTTTTTTTCCTATAGAAACCTGAAGGATTAGCGCATTATATCCTTTGAATCTGTTGTGTATTTGATATAATTTGAATCTGTTGTGGTGTTTGAATTTGGAAAATCAGGGTGTGATATTCAAATATATCAAATCATGTAATTAGCATCTGAAATTTCATGCAGAAATTCAAAGTTTGCCTCCATTATGAATCAAAGTAGGTTTCCCTGTTGCTATTGATACCTTAGTAGGATATTTTTACCAAGGAGAGAAAGCCTGTAATAGAACCAGGAGAAAGCTATACTAAGCCATTAAAAACTCGTAGATACAAAATAAAAAATGTTTGTGTATTTGAAAAAAAAGTTTAGCAGCAGCGTGACAATTATAAATGTCATAATTAATTATCCCAAAAGTTTAAATTGTTGAGTGAAGTTACATGAATAGTTTTATATCTAACACGCTCCCTCACACAACAACTCTTTGGGCTTAAGCGTGGACAATACACAGGCCTACCTTATCTTGTGCTGAAATTCTAACTTAATTGTGAAGAATGATGGCGGCAAGGATCGAATTCCTGACTATTTGGTCGTGGAGGCTTTGATACTATGTTGAAAGGAAGAAGGATTATAGAAACCCTTAGTTTGTGTGAATGAGTCAATAAAATTACACTCTCCTTTGTATCAAATTTTTATAATACTTGTATAATTAATGTATAATAAAAAAGAATTAATATAATGATCCTATTAGATAATCTGCATGATTCTAACATGATTCTAATTGATTCTTTACATATTCTACAATAAACTTAGCTGGTTGCCCTGTAATTCTGTAAGAGTTATCCCTCATTTCATTATTTCCCCCTGGCTGCCATGATTCTTTCTTCAAAGAGGAGTTATCCCTCATTACTGTCTTCTTTTTTTTGTCATACTTTTACTGTGAGATAAAGATGATAGCTACTAGACACTCAGCAGGTTACCCACAAATGCACAAGGGAATAAATTTAGTAATTCTTCTATCAATTTTCTAGCTTTGTAGAAGACTTTAGATCTATATCACTAGTGGAGAAAAAGGGAAAAACAAAGAGGGAAGGGAGTGGCAATATGACAATTGAGTGAGAACGGTTTCTGAAGGCAACATAACAGCACTTTGGATTTGTGCAGCATTTGTGTTTATATTGCCTTTGATTGGCTGGGATTGCTTGACATTTGTTCTTTCCCTATTTTGTGATTGTCTTACAATTTAGTATTTATAGTCTAGTCATGACTATTGCTCTTCTCATTGATTATTATCCTCATTGATTATTATAGTCTATTGTTTATATTGAATTGTGGGGGAGTTAAGGCTCTTTTGATGGATTTAAAGAGCTTGGAGGTTACAAACTCCCACATTTGCTAATTTTACAGCCGTTGCCTCTGAATTGGGTTTATTGTTCCATTTTGAACTTTTCTTATCTACCATAATTACTTAATATTCTGCATTCTTGACATTCTAAACCAGCAAATTCAGTAGCTATTCATATATACAAGTCCTACCACATCAAAACAGAATTTATATTCCCAAACTTATGTCTTCATTCATCTACCTTCCTACTTCTTTAACTATATAGAACCAATAACTAAAATTTATACCAGAAAAACCACTTTTTACTGCATAATGAGTCATGGTTCTGCATAATTTAAAGTATATTAGTATGTCACACATTTAACATCACACTTTGTACCCTATGTCCATTTATACAAGTCCACACCACCAAAACAAAGTCCATGAGTGCTTAAAACTATGATTTACAAAGTGTCTAACTCATGATACATTATAAACCAGAAAAATCACACTCTTTACATATTAACATCATGATGGACAGCCATTCATTAGACTCTCATAGCTTCCAACCTTCAAGTTCTGCACTGTTGGTCTGTTTCATATCTAAACAGAAAAGAATGAGGTCTTTTAACCCCAGTAAATCAATTAGAAATAAACAGAGAAGTTACACCTTAGAACCATATCTTCACACTTTGCACATGCCTTCTGCACATAAAAGAAAACAATTTTGTTTTGGTAAGAATTTACAGTCCCTAACACTTGGAAAGTGTCTCTACTGCCCAGCTTTAGGGAGTATAACCTCAATGGAATAATCTTCCACTCCCCTCTATCATTAACTCATCACTAACTGAAAATTCAAGCTATCTAGGACAGCAATAACTTCTATCTGTGTTGAGGAAAATGCAAATATATATATATATATATATATATATATATATATATATAAAGCATTTAGCCTTGGTTGCTCTGCTGAACGGTAGCTAAATGCTAAAAGGCGCAGTTTAAAGGAGGCATTTTGTCACGGTTGGTAACTGCAGTTAAACAAACTCTTATAACCACGGCTAAATGCGGGATCGTTTAGTCACAGTCCTTACAGCCGTTGATTAACGGCCACAGCTATCATTTAACGACCCCTTATGCTGCCGTGAGAGGGTATATCGCTGGCAAGTTGATCGCGGCTAAACAACCAAATTGACCGCTGCTAAATGCTAAAATTTTTGTAATGAATAAGCACTTAATATTAAGTTTGACATTATTTTTATATATTTATTTTAAATTCACATGGAATAAAAAAAATTATTATTTTAAGAACATATAAGAATTTCTTTTAAGTGAGAGAGTTTAAGAAATATTGGCCAATAGGATCCCTTTAATTGGAAGGTAAATGGAAAATTACCAAATGTGATGGTGAATGGGCCATGACATGGGTTAGACTTTAGAAAGCAAAAATGGCCAGATGATTGTTTTAATTTAATTTTCATGATTTTTTAATTGAACCTTATTTATATTATTAATATTTCTCTATCATTATTAATTATAGCAACACTTTCCTTGGTTTTATTTTGATTTAATAATTTTACTTTATTTAAGTTTTTTATTATATTTTGTGTGTCTCTTGGACAAGATAGTGTTTACATAATGTATTTAAATTTACAAATTGAACAGCTCTTCAATTCGAAAATCTTTTTTTTTTGGTACAGCTTCAATTTGAAAATCTATACAAATTAAGACACACATAAAGATGCATACATGTAAATATCTATAAAAGGAATTTATTAAAATAATCAACATGTATATGTTAAGTAAGACAATCGATTAATTTAAAGTCAACTAAAAGCAAAAAAAAGATATAACTTAACCAAATAAAGGTGATTTAAATAGTCTAAATCCTTATATAAATCTACTAATGTGCTCCACTTTCCTACATTTGATTAGAAAGAGTCTATCACAAGACGTGTTGTATCCTATATAATAAGTACGTGTCTTCTTGGAATAAGCTTCGGTCATTTTTTTAATTTTATTTTAGATAGGAAATATAAGAGATAAAATAAGAAAATGAAAAAAACTAAAATCTTTAAAAAAAATAAAATAATCGAAGCTCCTCATCTTCTTTCAATTAACCTACTTTATTCATGCAAATATTATGAAGTACAAGTAGTCAACAACAGATAAAAACAAGTTGATGGAACAATGAGTATAATCTGTAATTCAGGGCTTACAGCTTATAAATGAAACAAGCTATTCACAAATTCTGCAAGGTTTTTATGAGAACTTCCGCCCTCACCTGCAGCTCTTGCAGCCAAAGTCGTCCACTGGATGGCATTGCTCTTCATCTCTTTGGCCTCCTTCATTTCCCATTATTTCCATTATACACTGCTTCAATGCTTCTCGTTTGACAATCCCTTTCTCATCAACTGGAGCTCTGATTCCCATTTTCCAAACATCTACAATAAACTTAGCGTTCGTGGTTTGGTCTGACCTTTGTGGCACAACCACCATCGGAACTCCTAGGCTTAAAGCTTCTAATGTTGAGTTCCAACCACAATGTGTCAGAAAGCACCCCATAGCCTCATGAGCTAGAACTTTTATCTGGGCACACCAGGTCACTACCAAACCCTTCTCTGATGTTTTTGCAAAATCTTTTGGGAGCTTGGTCTCTTCAGAGGCCCTAATCACCCACAAGAAGTAACTATCACTATCTATCAAACCACAAGCTAGTTCCTCCATTTGCTCCTTATTAAGGACTGCGTAACTACCAAATGATACGTAAACAACAGACCCTTTTGGCTTATTATCTAGCCATTTCATGTATTCTTCACTCTTGAATTCTGCAACACCATAATCGTCGTCATCTTTAAGTCGCTTGTCTAAGAACATGGATGGAATGTTTGGCCCTACGGTCCTAAATTTTGGCCAAATCTTCAGTGTCCAATCAGCTACCTAGATGCAATTTTCAATCACCAATCACTAATGGTCCGTGTAAAGTATTTCACACAACTATCTAATTATATATTAATACATTATTTTAAAAAGTTTGACTCTTGAAATTGTAGTTATCATAGTTAACCCCTTTTAACGATGTGTGAATATATTTATGGAATGGATAGTAACAATGGGTCAAAATTAACATATATATATATATATATATATATATATATATCTTACCTCTTTTTCCAGCTCGTAGAATGTATTGCAGAGGACCCATTCAGCTTTGTCAATGTTGGAAAACTGACCCCACCTTGAAACGAAGCACAGCTGGGATTGGAGAAAAAAGAAGGAATGTCCCCAAGTTGAAGTGGGGGTAGCGCAGGAAGGGAAATCTCATGCTCTGTCAGGGGAACTTGGAGCTTTCCCAAGTAGACATGGTAGTATAAACTATTGACAGCCATATTTTGAGTGAGGTAAGAAGCCCCAACCAACCCAAATCTCTTGGCAACATCTAGAACCAAGGCAAGTGTGAATCATAAATGATGCAATCAACGGGGTCCCTGATTCCACGAAGCTTCTCAACAAGCTCACCAAGAATCTGTGGCCCTGCTTGGAAAAGGCGTTTCACATAGACATTCGTACTCTCGTCGTTTTTCAAACCCACCATTGTCAAACCCATCAGAAAAATGGTCTCAAGTGCAATGTTACCGTGTAGATTTTGCGAGTTCTTCAAGAAGAAACGGGCAGTGACCAACGTTACTCTAACGCCTTCATGTTCCAAAAGCTTGGACAACTGAAGCATGGGATTGACGTGACCTTGAGCTGGAAAATGCGAAGGCCAGACAATGCGCTCTGCTGGTCATAATTTTTCTTCACCATTTCTCTGATAAGCCATGGGAAAAAAGGGTTGACTTGTATTCATATAAAAGAGACAACTAAAAAAAAGGTACGAATATTTAATTTATCCATATATCATATAGTTTAAAAGAAAAGAAGATACTCTGTGAAGAGAGCTATCACGTACTAAAATTCGACTAATTTAAATATTGAGCTTCATTGATAATTTGCTTACATGTGATTTTCTTAACGTTGAGTCAACATTAGAATTTTTAACGACCGTATCCCAAATAGCCTTGTTGGTTTAATTGATGTTAAATAATTATAATTTTTTCTTTTTACTAATGCTTAAGACATTTTGAATATAAAAATTAATGTCATACCAGTTAATCTAATCTATTGTCCAATTTATACTTTATAATCTATTTTTATAATAGACTTTTGATAATAATATTACTTTTTTTTTCATTATTCAAATTCAATCTTGTACCACCTTTCGTTTTACTAGCAAACGGCATGCCTTTCAGTTTGCATTTTGTATTTTAATAATTTGAATAAGTTTTATTATATAATTATTTTATATCTTAATTTGTTTTTAATAAATTAAAATATATTTAAATTTTAAAACTAATTGAAATTAAATAAGAATGTGAGAATTTTTAGTTTTTGTGAAGTTTTAATTTTGGTACAGTTAACTTTGTAAATACTAAGAAGTGGGTAGTTGTAACTGCAATTTTGAAGAGTTTGGGTAGTCTTGAATAGTCTTAATTTAAAATTCTATAATTTTTATCAATTTATTTTTTTATTTTATGATTTACAATATTAATGGCATTTTAGGAAAGTTGAATGCCAATTTGAACAATCCTTATTCTATAGTAGTATGGATTAAAATAGTCAATTTTCATTATTATTGTAATACCAAAAAAAAAATCGTAGTGAGAGCTTAAAACATAGGAAGATATATGAATAAAATCATTATTATATTCTATATACTAAAACATTTTTTTTCCTTGTTACAAATAAGATGGTGACCAGGACCACATAAGATGAAGAGGGACTCACCCATTTAATAAAGTTTTTGAGGAATAGAAGGAATGTAAGAATACATGGGTTCTGCTGTTCGCCAAATTACAGCAGATTATACACTTTGGGTTATGTTCTTTAGGTTTTTCTTCAAAAAAAAAAATGATGTGGCCCTCAAAAGCGATAGAGAAATGAGAAAGCTTGTCTTATTGGAAGCATTTCGTAGGACCAAGTAATACCAAGAACTGAGGTTACTAGTTACTTATTGAAATTTGAGCAAGATAAGATGGCCCACCGAAATCTTGGAAGAGAAATGGGTTATGGCCACCTTATGTGCTATGGATAAGGGAGCAAGGAAGAGAGAGAGGAATGGCCAACTCATTTGAGGATACATGTGTTGCTGACTAAAGCAAGCATTCAGAAATGAAGAAATGTCCATCTGCCACTGGGACAAGTTATCGTCATTTCCCTTTTTCTCGTTCTTACAATTTCCTTCACTCCTCTACCTTGATACGGTGACTGGGTCACCTTCCAGCCAAGGGCGCTGAAAGTTAGCCAACAGGCATGTTCCTTTTTGAATGTTCAACGGGAGGGCCAAACTGTAGCTCCACTTCTTCTCAACACTGAGTTTCCTTTTCAACTTTTAATCGCTTTAAGCCTTTGATTATAGTAGATTATCAATGATAATTATAGTATGAGATATGCTACTGAGTATAAGGAGGTGCAAGAAGATTTTAGTAATTGGGTGAATTTTAGTTTTGTTTGGTGATCAAATTAGTGAGAAATAAAATGTAGAATGTTTAGCCTTGAAGAAAATATTTTAATTTTGTGCTAGAGATAAGTATGGCAGTTTCTATATTATTTATTGTGAAATAAGATTTGTATAATTATAACTATTTAAAGAAGGTATTGTGTCCTGTTTTGGAGACAATATATAAGTTGATAAATTCTTGGAGAGTATTACATTGTAGTTATGCTCATTGGTAAGTGTAAGTGAAGATTTAAATTATCAATAGGATAGTGTAACGTCATGAGTAACAATTTATATCTTCCTAAAGTTATACGAGTTAGATTATATGAGAGTCTTTTGTCTTAGTGTGTTGTATGAATTTTTAATTAAGGTTCTAATTGTGATATAAGCTTGTGAACTAACATGTATTTTATTGAAAATTGAGTAATTAATCATATAATGGTTAGAAATATGTATTATAGTATTATATTTTAGAATGTTCTAATTTAGTAATGATGTTATATTTATATTGGGCTTACAAGTGATGTAATCCAATAGAGATTTAGAGCATAATAATTGCTACATTGTGATTGAATAGTGTGAAGTTCAGATTTAAGGTATTGAATATCTATGATTCTAATTTCATGGTTTAAAGGCCATTGGAGGTTAGTCTTACTTGGTGAGTAAATATAAGTTATTAATAGGCTCAACTATTGTGAATTATCTATATCAAAAGAATAGTATTTTTTTTTTAAAAAAAAGAATGATTTCTGATTCCTAAGGATTATAAGGTTGAGATTATATTTTAAATATTTAGAGGGATTGTCAAATGTGAATTTATAAAAATGTATTCATAACATGGTTAATCCTCTTAATTTTTGAAACTATCTAAAACAGCTCTAGAATGTGATATATAGAAGTACTTAGAAAATAATTTTAAGTCTTGAAATTTTGTAGTGATATAGTTAAAATATTTTTGAAAATAGCCTGGAAAGTTTGGTAGTTTAATTTGAAAATAAATTGGATCATTTGAAGGGCAAAATGAATTAGTTTAAATATGAAATGTAAGTATGTTATTTATGCAACTGTTATGTGTATGTCTACATGATCTTAGAGCAATTCAAGTCCCCTAGACATGTCATGTGCACTAAGTATTGGAAATGTTCAAAAACAGGATTGTTGAAGTTGGATTATTCATAATGGAAGGTGTGATCTAAAGGTTTGAGGATTCTTCAAAGATATAGTTATAATACTATGAAGGAATTATTTAAATTATTTCAAATTATTTATGCAAGAAGAGCATTGTTTATTTAGGAAATGTTTAGATTTGCTAAAGTTACTTATTATGGTTTGCAATTTTGCAACATTGAGGTATTGTTGGTGAAAATTTAGAAAAATACAAATTCTATAATTAGGTAACTTTGACACTGATTTTGCTAAAGGTTTAGCAAGTTGATATTAAGGTTTTTAACCTAATGTGGGCAAGATTATTGATTGAGGTATATGGCTGGGGACAACACTAACTATGCTTCTTTGCATTTTTTTTAAAAATAAAACCATGCATGAAATAATTTAAATCTTATGTAATGGAAATCATGAATTTTATACTTATATGCATGGTGTTGTTTTGGTAAGCATGACAATAAGGGTAATGACCCATTTTTAATATATCTCATGGAAAATTTTTGATGTGAAAAATATGTAATTACAATAAATAGAATCAGATTTTTTGTTTGTAGAAACAAACATATATACTTGGTGTATCAAGAGGGTTGAAAGACAACTACTGATTAAATCTGTCAGCACGACCCCAAATTCAAATTCAGTAAATCTGTAGGTACAACCTTAGATCCAAATTCACTAAATCTGTTGGAACATCCACAGATATATAATTAGTTCACATGATAATCTCAAGATGTAGAATTCTCTGGGTGGAGTTATAAGAGGAGAGGTTTAGTGTGATGGGTGACATGGAAACAAAGGAATATGTTATATGACATAATTGGTTGTCTTATGCCTAAGTTTTAGTAAAGAAAATGCTATTACATGATTCTATCTATATATCATTTTATTGAAATTTTTGTACCTGTTTATTTTTAAATTACAGTTACAAAAATTAAGACATGATATAAGAATCCATGTTCAATCAATTTCACAAAGTTCAGTTTCCTGAAAATGTGAAAACAAGAATGTGATTTCAAAATGTATGTGGATGAATTTTGATATATAGAATACAATTTGGTTATATTCAACATATTTTAAAGCATGTTTGAATTTTTTTTATTACTGCATAATAAGTGACAGAATGTTAGCCTTGAGATTTTGATGGATATTATGTATAGCAAAGAAAGTAAGAATACTTGGTGAAATAAGTGACAAAATGTTTTCATTGTATATAATAATATAGAATTTTTATATCAATGGGTGATTTCATTTTCTTCATCATTGAATAATGAGTCACAACTAGATCGAATGAAAGAGTTGATAGATTCTATGAGTGTTCGATTAACAAAGAGGGATAATTCATTGAAAAACATAACATAGTTTATGACAGAGATTATGTTGGAGAAATTTGAATCAAGAGTTTATTTAGCTGCACGCGAGAAAGAACGAACAATATGTTCTTGGTGTCGTTGAAAACGTACATGAAAATAAAAAAACTCTCTTCTAACCATTTGGGCAATCTTTCGATAACGGAGATGCAAGGTTCAGAACTCAGTAAAACTTCATCATGAATGAGCAAGCATCAAAGTGCAAGAGAGAAATACACATCACAAGAACAGGGAAGTATTTCCGATGATTTAGTTGAATTGGCTATGAATGTGGATGATGAAAAGATTAGGAATTCAGCCAATTTTATCAACGATCAAGATAACCACCGGTTTTAATCAATCCTCCTCAAGACCCATCAAGATGGGTCAATGTTAAATTTTTTGGCTATTTCATTATGCAATTCATAATGTTAGATATATGAAGTCATTTATGTGTCTTCACTTAATAGTCTAAGTATTTAGAATGGTTCATTCATGACATAATATTAGAGCCTCTATGACCAAATGGTCAAGAGTTTAATCCTTATCACTTCTATTATTTATAATTAAGTTGAATTTAGTATAAGATAAGGTAGGCCTTTACATGATCCACACTTCAAGTCCAAAAAAACTCTTGCGTGAAAGGACGTGTTAGATATATAAAACTATTTATGTGTCTTCACTTAACAACTTAAATTTTTAAGATAATTAGTTCATGACACATGGGTAAAACGAGATTTCATACATTAGGCGAAGCAAATTGTAATCATAGAAGGCTTGTCCATTACAGCTTTCAAGAACATGTCCATGCATTCCTCCGCCATTAGGTCATGCTCCACTACAATGGAAATGTACAAAGAGAAGGGTATATATTTCAAGAAACCCCATTGCAGGTACTTTAAGAAACAAACCGGGAAACCCAAATCCAAGGTAACAGTTCGGATCAAAATCCCCAATCAGCAACCCTTGTTGCCATTGCCAACAACTCCTCTGCCGCCACCAGAACTGCTAAACACGAGTCATAATGTAGAGCCTTACATTAAGACTAGTAAGCCAAAGGAAAGCAAGACATTGGGATTACATTGTGCAATTGCTACCCAGGAATTGATTGAGTCAAATAGCAACAAGAGAGCTTTCTTTCACTGATTTGAGTCTTGATGAAATTGATGCTAAGGATTTGTTTCTTTTTAATTGCTTGCTGTAATATTCCAGCTATTTTCAGAAATGGGGATATACGGGCATTTTGTTTCGCACTCCCTTAGCAAGTCTTGTATCTTTCTTAAGAGGGTTGAAGACTCAAAGTTTGATTGGGGGAGGAAGCATAGCCTATGGAAACCTCTTCGTCAGGACAGAAGTTTTTGAATCTCCAAGCACCTTCCTTAGCTGCGAATTCCGCCCCAATTCCACCTTCACCTACACCTCTTTGGGCTTCTCCAACTTCTGTGCAAACAGATGCAATACACAGACCAGATTTCATTTTATATCAAGGGTTGGTACTGTGGCATAGCTTGGGCCCACTTGCTGGCACATTTCATTGGCGTAAGGTCTGATGTTGAGATGGAAGGCTAATGGAATGGTTTAGGACTCTCTGGATTAGTACTATTAGTTGGCTGAGTGTTGAAAGAAGTAAGGTACATCGTTCCCATTTGAAAACTTTCAAACATCAACATTGAGGACAGGTTGTTTTTGAGGAGTAAATATTAATAGGAATTATAATAATTAGAACATTTTACATTAGTTAGTTACTAATAACTATTTATATAAATAGAAATAGAACGAAGATAATTGTATTATTAGTTTATTGTAAAAGAATTGTTAAAGCCAGATAAGAGTTCTCTAAATTAAAACCATTTGCATCTATTATGATATCTATAAAAGAAATTTATTAGAGTAACCAACGTGTATATGCTAAGTAAGACAATCTATCAAATTAAACTCAACTAAATCCTTGCCAGGTGAGGTTGTGAACTTGTGATTATTCCATGAATGGTGTAGGCGTGACTGCAAGTGGTTTATGCAAGGGATTATGCTGATTTCAGTGTTAAATAAGCTCGTGCAAGAGAACTCAACAGCGGTAGCAAATTTAGGGAACTTACCTTCCAGAATAGGAAAACGAATATTCAGAAAAGAGCCTGATTGCCCGCTGATGCCTTTTTTTTCCTTCCCCGCCGAATGCTTTCTCGCTATCTCTTCCTCTGTATATTTCTCCCTCTCTTCTATCTTGTAAGTCTATTGTCTGCTTTATATAGGCACTCAATTATTGCAGTTTCTTTCAACATGTTTGTGATGTCACCAACCTTTGAGAAGAATGGGCCTCCTTTAGTTATCTTATCCTATCTATCATTAAAATTTATTGTCTTCTAGAGACAAAAGATATTTTTCTCTTTTTTTAAAAAAAAAATATTTTGGAAGACAGATTTAATTTTTTGAAGTTTGAATTGAGGTTTATTTCATTTTTACCTTTCTATAATTTTTTTATTTTATAATTTAGAAGTAAGGGGAGATTTTTATTTTTATTTTTATTTTTATTTTTTATTTTTATTAGTTTTTTCAAATAACTTAAAAATATGATAAAATACAAATCTTTAAAATTATGTTGAAATTTTTTTTAATATTATAATTTTATTTAAAATATTTATAATATTATTTAAAATTATTTTTTATTAACATACGAAAAAATGCTCATATCTGTACTATATATAAAGAAAATTTTTTTTTAGTCTCAAAATTATTATTTTTTAATTTTATCGTTATAAATTAAGTTAAAGATATTTTGTAAAGAGATAAAATTATAATCTTCACTTTATTCACACATTCTACATTCTTTCACTCCTTTCTCTTCTTTTGATTTTAATCACTGTACATCTCATGATTTTATAAATAAATATATATATAGATATTAAAAATATAAATTTATATTTTTTTTACTTTGAAAAAACTAAATATAATATATTTATTATGTTAGATATAATTAAATAAATATATTTATTTATAATATAATTATATAAAAAATATGGACTGACATACACATTAATATCTGTCGATGCGTTAGTAATAATAATAATAATAAAAGTTAAAAAGGATACCTTCCTAAAGTCTGCACACACACAGGTGGGGCCAAAGCCCAATTAGAAAAATCAGTCCTGAACTTCCCGTCCTGACAAGACACGATTGCATACGAGATTTCAACTAGAGAAAATTTTTTGCGTTTTTTGGAGCGATGTTTTTTTCTTACTTAATATAAGTCATTGTACGATAAATATATAAAAGTAATTAAAATTTTAATTTTATGTATTTATTTATTTTATATTTATTTATATAAAATAAAAAAAACACTTATTCTAAAAAAATATATAAAAAAAATTTAACGATCTATTTATTTTGTCATACATGTATCGCACTAACTTTTCTTTTTATGAATTTGACACTTTTATTACTAAGAGTTTATTAGATAAAAAAATTATAATTATTAATAAAAAATTTAAAAGATAAATTTTAATAATTTTATAATTTATTATATGTGTGTATATATTTTATCATAACTATAATTATTAATTTTTTATTAATAATTATAATTATCACTGTTTTTAAAAGTTATCTTGTCACTTTAGGAAAATCTAATTTTCTTTCTATAACCTCATTTTTTTTAAACATAATGTCCTCACTTTTTGAAAAATAATCTCCTCACCTTTTTTTTTAACATAACTGTTAAAAATTTACAATAATTTGAGAGAAAGTTACAATACAATCAAGTTACAATGATGTTATAATAATGTTAGACAAAAGTTACAATAGTTAAGTAAAATAAAGTTACGTAATTGTTTAAAAAAATGTTACAATAATTTTAGAGAAAGTTACAATATAATCAAGTTGCAATAATGTTACATTAATATTAGACAAATTTTCTACAGTTTAAAATAAAGTTATAACGTGTTAGAATAGAATTGAAAAAGTTACAACAACGATACACAAAGTTACAATATGTTAGAGAAAGTTACATCAGTTTTGAATTAACAACGGAGAATAATAAAGTTACAATAATTTATAATTACGTTATGACAATGTTGGACAAAGGTACAATATTTTTAACCCCAAAAAAAAAAGTTACAACAGTATTGAAAAAAGTTACAATAGCTGACAATGAAGTTACAATTGGTATGTTAGAATAAAGTTACAATAGTCTACCAATAGACCCTTTTGGCTTATGATCAAGCCATTTCGTGCATTCTTCTTTATTAAATTGTGCAACACCATAATCTTTATAATCTTTAAGTCACTTCCCTAAACAAATAGATGGTATGTTTGTCTTATGGTTCAACACTTTGACTAAATCTTCATTGTCCCATCAACCACCTAGAAACAATTTTTAAATACCATATATTATAGTTAGAATAAAATATTTTTTATATTATTATTTAATTATATATTAATACATTAACAAAAATATTTAACTTTTTAAGTTTGATGTTATAATATTTTTAATAATGTAAAAATATATTTATTAAATAATAGTAACAATGAGTCAAAATTATATATATATATATATCTGACTCACTAAGCAAATGGGTCACTTCAAAAAATAATATATTATATAAAATTATTTTAATTTTAAAAAAATGTAAACATTTTTTAAAAAAATATAATATTTTAAAATAAAATTACTTAAAAATTTAAAAAAAGTTTAAAATGATTAAAATTCTTTATGGGGTAAGTCTCATTATTTGAATTAGACACCTGTGTTTACCCCGTAATGAAGAACCATGTCTCCACGTTGAAACCGAGGCAGCGCATTCCGTACGTGCTCAGTGAGGGAACTGGCGGCGTTCCTTGGTGGAAATGGTAGCACATATAGTATTGACAGCGAAGCAGCCCCGACTTTCCCAAGCCCATCATTCTCAACCCCAAATGATTTCTCCTTTGTTTGAATGAGAAGAAGAAAAAGAAAAGAAGAGATGAAAAATAATTTTGAATTTTAAAATGGAGGAAAATACAGAATTTTTTTTGAATATTTTTATTTTTATTAATAATGTTAAAATTAGAACAGATGTTAAATTGATGATATTTTTAATTTAAATTTAACTAATTTAACTAAATAGATCAGACGGTCAAATCAGATGACATAATAATATACAAACACACACACATATACGTGTCATATCACAAATCATTAATAATAAAAAATATATAAAAAAAATTTAGTTTAAAATTGTAATAGGAATTTTAATTAAATGAAGAGATAATAAAAATATAAGAAGAAAAAGATTAAAACAGTTCAAAAAAAGACTTAATCATAAAACTTGATTGTTGAAAACATCTTTAATTGGATAAATTTAGGTTGTTAGGAGAACAGGTTTTAAAAAAAATTTTAATTGATATATTATGAGCTTTGTCATTTTTTTAAGTTAAAAGATATAATTATTTAAAATTAAATAATTTTTAAAAAAAGACCGACTAGTTCATTAAAAATTAATTAATTATTTTATTTATAATTAATTTTAATCAATTTAATTTTATTTAATTATAAATTTAATTATGACATTAAATTTTGATTGTAATGAAGTGTGGTCTACGATCGGATTTTAATAATCATGATTTCTACTTTTTTTTTCTCTCATGTTTTATCTTAATTTAAATAAGTTAAAAACTTAAGTTTTAAATTTTTTTTCTCTCTCTATTTTCTGTCGAAAGTACCGGTGGTGACCAGCGTCACTCTGACATCTGAAGCATTAAAATTGATGTGACAGTTAAGAATTACTGATGGTCGTATGCATGTTTCAGAGACGTATGGTATTGAATATTCTTCGATTATTTAAGGTAATTTTTAATTTTTATCATAAATTTTTTATATTATTTTTTTAAATTTATATTAATATAAATATAATATCATAAGAATTAAATAAATAATAATTTTTTATTATATTTATAATAATAAATGTTAATTATTTTTTTTATTTTTTGATAAGATTTATTTATAAATAATTATATAAAAATATTTATATTTTAAAAATAAATATTTATATTAAAATTTATTTTTTTATTTATATATATTTTTAAAATTTATATTTTTATATTAATATTATATCTTAATCGTATCATATTTTATAATTTTTAAAATTTATTATATTTTTATATGTGTATCATATCTGTATCTCGTATCATTTTTTTCCTCCCTAGCGTGACGGTGACGTGGATACACATGCCTAGACCGTGCAATGCGCCATCATCAGGGGTGAGGAAAATTGATCAAACTCCCCAAGGGGTTGGCTCCATCGGCTAGGTAGCATTTTAAAAATTGCGTGACTTTCCCGTGCTTTTATAAAATAACAATATTTAATTCGCCATGTGTACTGCAAGTGCAAAATTGTGACGTTAACTTCTTTTTTTTTTTAAATCTACCCACTAGTTTTATAATCCCATGCAATCCCCGGGTTTGTCTAGTAAGAAGTGAACATTATCGCAAAAAAAAAAAAAGAGAATGTTTCGTAAATGGTTATTATTGATTAATTTAAAAACATGCGGTGCAATTGGATGGATATGGTAAGACCAGACAATGCGCCCTAGAGCTGGCTCCGCTTTTGTTCTTCATTTCTCTGTAAACCCTCCCTTTCTCGCTTTCTTTGTGTTTGTGTGTGGGGTTGGTGTATATATATATATATATATATATAGAGAGAGAGAGAGAGAGAGGAGTTTGTTTATACTAGCTTAAAAATTGTGGAACAAAAAGTCAAGAGAGTAGGTTCTCTTCGGATTAGGAAATGTTTTCTTATTTCTTTTTTTTAATCAATTTTAATTTTCAATTTCTCATGTTTTAAGAAATATATTTGCTTTTCAAAGATGAAAACTGTTTTCAAAAAATGAAAATAATAGAAATATGTTTGACGTCAAATTTTTAAAAAATGAAAATCATGCAAATGTATTTAGTTAGTATATTTCCTGCTAAATGTTTCTTGTCTAACTTTTAACAAGGTTTTGTATTATTTACTTTTAATAAACAAAACGTATGTATTTTTTTTGGTACAGAAAACGTATGTATTTAAATTTACCAATTGAACAGCTCTTCAATATGAAATTCTATATAAAAAACAGTTTTTATAAAAAAAAAACCTTCCTTGGTCGCAGGATAAATAAAATTTATTAATAAGTCTGTTTTTACGTTATTTCGCACTGTATTGTACAATTACTTCATTACACACGCAAATGACGCAAACATATAAACATCTATAAAAGAAATTTTTTAAAATAATTCACATGTATATGTTACGTAAGATATATCAATCAAATTAAAGTCAACTAAAAACAAAAGAAAGATATAGAATTAACCAAATAACGGTGATTTAAAAACTCCAAATCATGGAAAGTTTGATGTGTGAATATATTTATTAAAATAATAGTAAGAGTGGGATAAAATATATATATATATATATATATATATAAGAGTCATATTAAGTAAAAAGAGTGATTTATTATAATGAAAGAAGTAAATCTTTATTATTAAATTTTACATGAATTATCAAAATTAAAATATAAAAGTCATATAACTATTTTAAATAATTATGTAATCTTTAAATAAAATTTAATTTTGATCATTCATGTATCATTTAATAATTAAAAAATTTACTTCTTTAACCACTCATGATGAAAAAAACTTTTTACATTTCATATATATACATGTGTATATGTTAGGAGAAATATCTACTTACTCAAAGAATAAGTTTTAATATGTAAACTTAATATCTGTGAATAACTTTTTTTAAATATTAAATATCATCAATTCAACCGTTAAAATAAAAGTTTTTATGAAATAGTAAGATTTATAAAATTACATAAAGTATTAAAATAAATTATTACTTTATATAATAATTTTATTTTAATATTTAATATATTTTTCAAAAGATAGATAAATGTTAATTATTAAATTAGATATTTACAAACATTCAACTTATCTTAAATTTAATATATATGATTATTATAATAATATTATATATTTTAACAGTTAAATTAATGAAATTTATTACTTAAAAAAAATTATTTGCATGTGTAAGTGAATAAGACTTATTCATAAAGTAAGTAAATCCTTACTTTATATATGTGGATATATAAACTGACCCACTAAGAAATCAAGGAATTAAAGTTTGATGAAATTTATATATCAAGAAGAAAGAAGGGCATGTCTCCCAGTTGAAGCTGAGGCAGCGCAGGAAGGGAAATCGCAGCTTTCCCTGCAGAAAATATAATATATATTATTGACAGTCATATTTTGACTGAGGAAACAGCTCCAGCTTACCCAAAACCATCATTGATTCATTGTCAAACCCATAACAAATGGTACCTTGCAGTAGAAATGGGTGGTGACCAGCGTTACTCTGACGCCTTCATGTTCCAAAAGCCCGAAAAACTGCACCGTCACTCTGCAGGCCATTTTTTCTTTTCCATTTCTCTGAAATGCCTAACATTGCTCTCCCATTTGTTTCTTCTTCATTATGAAAGAAAATATATAATTTTTTATTTTTAATTTAATACTAACATCAGAAATATAAAAAATATTTTTATAACATTCATATTATTTGTTAAATTTTAATTAAAAATTAATGAAATAAAATAATAAAAGTAAATCAAACAAAATAATATAAAATTCATATCTATTAATTTTATATAATAAATAATATTAAAATAATTTTAATTCTGTCAAAATTTCATTTCACATAAAAGTTTTTACATATAACTAACAGTTATACAAACTCATATTTTAACAAAATTAAATTATAAATTTAAATTCATCAAAAATTAAATTTATAAATTGTAATTTAAACGTATACTTAAACGATAATTTGTGACCAACAAATTATGTCACATCCTTGGCCTTTTCGAACAAGTTAAAACCATGTGTACTGTGCCTAGTGTTTTAAAAATTGCGTGACAACCTCGTGCTTTCGAAAAAAACAATATTTAGTTCGCCATGTGTTTCGCGAGTGCAAAATTGTGCCATTAACGTTATTTATTTTTTTATCTACCCACTAGTTTTATAACCCCGTGCAGTCCACGGGTCTGTTATATAAAAAAGTGAACTTGTTTCGTAAATGATTATTATTGATTAATTTAAAAATATGCGATGAGTGGATGATTTGTATACTCCTCTTTACTTAATTTTGCTCATTATTAATTTATTTAATAATGTTTAGACTTTGAGAAATGTAATTCATGAAGGAGACATAACAAAACTGTATTAATATTTAATTTATCATATATCTTATAGTTTCTAAAAGAAGATACAAGAGAGCTTTCACGTACTAAAATTCTACTCATTTAAATATCAAGCTTCATAAATAATTTATTTATATGTAAATTTTTAACATTGAATTAGCATTAGAATTTTTAACAACCGTTTCCTAAATTCTCTTGTTAGTTTAATTGATATTAAATTTTTGACATTGGAACGAGAGTGGCAGCATCTAGAGTTCTTAATTTTGTACTACCTACACTATTCATGCCACGTGTGCCAAACATCCCTTAGTGCCAAACCAAACAGTATAAATTCCTAGAGCAAATTTCACCTTGAGAGGGAGACTATGAGTGACTAGAGAAACCATTTTTGCAGCAAGTTGAGGAATTACTAGAAGGTTTTCTTCATTAATTTCTTCACAACCATGATCAGTTGGCATGTGAAAACCATGAAGCCAAGGCAGGGTCTGCAACATATTGACACCATGGAAATCTAAGTAGTTGGTCTTTTTTATGTAAACATAGAGAGTTGGTCTCTTTTAATGTCATTGTGGTTACTTGCTCTTTCTTATGTTAATCTCAATAGAATGAGCAATGTGGACACTTCTGATGAATTCTGATGAAATTTATTTTTGGTGAAATTGGCCATGTGTTTTTGTTGTATGGCCATGAGATTTTGTTGGTTGTATTGATGGCCATGACTTTTGTGATGTATACTTGTGTGGCCATGTGTTTTTGCCAAACAATACTCATACAAGTAATACAAGTTGGTTTTGAAGTTATTATGAGTCGATCAATTTTCTTTTACTGGTTTTACTGATTTGGTTCATAACATTGCTCAACAGCCCTATGCTTAAGCTTAAAGAGGTCCAAAATTAGGACCATATTACCCAATCCCATTAATCATAACAAATACATTAACCACAACAATACCAATGTAAATTCAAGCACAATACACCAGGATAGTAGTGGCGAACAACACTCCCAACTCCAAATGACATTAACCATAACAAAATAACATTCAAAGGTACAAAAAATTCAATTCTCATCCCATCCCAATGCATTAGTCTATAACCAAAGCATCCAAATGATCATGTACATTTTCTGGTCCCCCTTCCGTACATCCCGATTTGGCCGGTTCAACTGATCGGACTGGGAACCGGTTCTCTCACCGGTTCGGACGACTTCCAAGCATCGGTAAGGTCAAAAATCGGTCAAGAATTGGTGAACCGATCCCAAACTGATTGAACTGGCCAAATCAGTACCAGTTCGTACGGTTACCGATTTTGAACCTTTTTTTGTTTTGAACTTCTCTAGTACATTTTTGATACGATAGAAAGGAAAAAAATGAAATTTAATTAAAAATTATTTTATTATCATGTTTAGTTAAAAAATAATAAATAAAATATTTATTTTTTTAAAATATTTATTTTTTTCATTCGAGGAAATGAATATTCTTTTTATTTCATTTTTATTTCTCATTCTTATTCTCATTCTACTCCTTTCATGAAACCAAACATACACGTTAGGGTAAAGGATGGATGAGTGGGTGTGTTGAACAAAAAAATATTCATAGCAACATAGAGCTGAACGAAAATGATTATAGGCTGAAAAGAAAAAGAGTAAACCTAAAAATTTTATCTCTACTTACTCTTCTCATTCTTCAAAGCGCCGATTTGTGAAGAGACCCTTTCTCAATTTAAATCTTACGTGGTTCAGCACATGCACGCAAGTTTAGGAAAGTCACTCTCTTCATCTCTCTCTATGTTTGGGAAGGCATCTTAAGTTCTATAGTTCTCATGGTTTCTATAGTGATCATAACAGGGTTTGGGTTCATTTTGCACCAATTACATCTCTCTCTTGTTCTCTCTTTTTTTTTCTTTTGTTTTACACACTATCATCTAATTACATTTCTTTAAATTTATTAAAATAGTCTAATTTTTTAAAAAGTTATTACCTTAATTAAATCATTAAAATAATTTAATAAAATATAATTGATTGAGAATATAAAATTTTTTACATTAATAATTAATTAAAATTAAAGTCGTATATATATATATATATCTTCAACAGATTAACACTTATGTATATTATAAAAGTTAAAAATATAATATGTTGAGCATTATGGAGGGACACGTACTTAATTATTATATAGATTACAACACGTCGACACTGATAGACTTACTAATCAAATGAAAGAAAGGTGTTGGATTATTTAAATCACCTTTTATTTGGTTAATTCTGTATCATTCTTTTGCCTTTAGTTAACTTTAATTTAATTATCTTACTTAGCATATACATGTGAATTATTTTAATAAATTTCTTTTATAGATACTAGCAACTTCTCAATTTTTATTTTTTATTTTAATTTATATAATTATTTTTTAGTTCTAATATAATTAATTAGTTATTAATTTGCTATATTTATAAATTATTTATTTGAATGAAAATGAAAGTAACTTCCTATAACTTTCAAACATGTTTAAATTTTGAAAATAACTTTCCCACAACTTTATTTATAATTTTAGTTGATATTTTTATTCTTATTTTAATTTTCAAAAAATTTTATAACAATGAAATTTTAAAAAAAATACAAAATTAAATTCCAAAATATGAAATTTCCTTTATATATAATGTAGATTTATATGTATGCGTCGTTGTGTGTGTAATGATTTATATAGATTTTCTAATCGAATAGCTGTTCAATTTGTATATTTAAATACATACGTTTTTTTTTGTTAAAATTAATAAATAATATAAAAATGTGTTAATAGTGTGAATTAAATAAATTTGGTGGGGTGTCAGAAAATCCTATTTAATTTGGGATAAAGTATCCATGCACCAAGTTTTTCAGTCACGTGGTAGAAGGCTACCAAAGGTACGTGAGGATTGTGCGTGTAGGTGTATATTGCTGTTGGATAGTCGACAAGGCGACAGAACTATTAATGGTCGCAGGAAGTGAGTGATCAAGGGACGAAGTACGTTAGCTCGTTTGGCACGCAGGTTCTTCAAATTCATTTTTTATTATTATTTTTATCACTATTATTTTTCTGTTCTTATTTGGGATACAATGGGTTGTTCAGGGGAAGGAAGCGTTAGATGAGTTTTTTGTTTTTTCTTGTTGGAATAGTCTTCTTAAACATTTGAGAGATCTTCTTTAATCTGATGCCATCAAAGTTTCGACTCCTAAAAATATTCTTAATTTATAATCTTTTTCCTTTTAGGCGCTAGCACCTTTTATCTGGCCAAAAAAGAAAAAGAGTAGTCCCTGCTCTCTTAACCCACAGAAAGCCACGTGTGTATCATGTTACGTCCGCAAGACCGAGACGTGGGTAAAGGGGCAGCGTGGATGAGGAGAATGTGTACCAAGGTATATTTTCATTTTGGTCACAGTTTGAACCTTCACCATGTTTTGGGTTTTATTTTGATCACTTTATTTCTTAGTTTTGAATATTGGTTTTTGTTTAAGTTATTATCAATTTAATGGACAATACATTACGTCAAGTGTTGTAACATTAATTTCACATTCAAACTGAGTTACATATTAGTTAAAAGAAAAAAAATTATAATTAAACCTACAAGAGTATTTTGGATAACGTTGTTTTAGTATGATATCGAGTCATGGCAAAATGTGTTTCATGAGTACGAGATCTATGTATTTGATGGTAAAGTGAAATCAGCTTCCACTAATGGATGCTGGTATCTTTTTTCATGTTTAACATAGTTTAAATATAAGAACACTCTCAAGTGAATGAATAAATTGTTAAAATTTTTGTATATCATATTTATTTGAATACTTTATTAGACATCAGCGTCATTCCTATGAAATAGTACAACATGTTTGATAGTTAATATTTCATATTTGAAGCATGACCAATCGAATATTTTTTTCGTGATTTGTTCCTAACATTTTTTTTTTGTGTTTAATTTCATTACATGTAAAAATTAGCGAAATAAGTTTCTTTTTAAAATTTTAATTTAAATTTCATAATACCATATTATTTAATATGTTAAATTAATATGTTTTCATTGTATACAATATGTTAGAGTTTATTATTTTTTATTTTAGTAATTTGTTATTTAATTGCTCAAATAATTTATTATAACAATATTAATTATTGAAAAGAATATTGCATACATACATACATATATATATATATATATATATATATATATATATATATATATGAAAATTGACTATTTTTAATAATAAGAAAGTTGGTACAAGCTTGAAATTGAATAATAAAAATAAAGGTAATACTATTATCAAAATTTTATTTAGTATAAAGTATGGATTGGACTATAGATTAGTAGTGTGACATTAATTTTTTTATATCCAAAACGTCTTAAGTATTAGCTAAAAGAAAATGTTATAAATATTTAATATCAATTAAACCAACAAGAGTATTTGGGATACGATTGTTAAAAATTCTAATGTTAACTCCATGTTAAAAATTACCATATGAATAAATTATCTATGAAGCTAGATATTTAAAAATTTTAATTTTAATTCATTATCAGTGTAAAATTATTTACAGTATCATCTAATCGTGAGTTGACAAATCAATAAAAAATATTGACTAAAATAAAAATTATCTAAAAAGTAAAATATTTAATAACATGTGATTGAATAACAGTGTATAAAAGCTTTATCCTGACAATGAATTAAAATGAAATTCATATTCTCTGAACATGAGAAATATGATTTGACTCTTGAGAATCCTATTTTATGGGTAGAAATATATTATTATCACTCTCATATCAGAGAAATTAGATTTATGAGGCATTTTAAATAGAATACATCTTGTGAAAATATTTTTAATTTATACAAAATTAAATTCATATTTTAAATGAGTAGAATTTTAATTCTTGAAAGATTTCTTCGTAGAGAGTATCTTCTTTAAGAAACTTTATGATGTTAGACAAATTAAATATTAATACTTTTTTGTTATGTATCCTTTACGAATTAATGTTTTTGTTGTGTCTCCTTTAAATTAATGTACTGCATATTTTTTAATTAATTGATAATAAAATTTTAACAAGAGCTGTGCTAATTTTCACGAAAGGTTATCTACGAAAAATTTCACGAAAGTTACCGAGCACTGTTTCGAATCAAACAAGTTAACGGGAGGTAAAAATAAATAAATAAATAAATAAACGGTCAAATGCTTGCACATGAAAAAGTCAATCCGTGTAAAATTTTGTAAAGAAATTCCGCAACTTTTGGCATTTTCCATTTAACAAACACGTTCACTCGTGGCACACGAACTGCACGGGGTTACAAAAGCAATAGCGTTAATGCGAATTTTTTGCACTTGCAAACCAGTGGCAAATTTTAAGGTTCTTTTTTTTCTTTAAAGCACGAGGTACAAAGCACAAACCCCATGCACTGTAGATGAACATCCATCAAACCAAGTGCACACAGACACAGTGTTTTTTTAACTTTGTACAAGGAACAAAGTACAAACCCCGGCCACATGACTTTATCGGCCTCAAGATTGCCATTCTTCCTGTATAAATCAACCCTTCTTTCCCATGGCTTATCAGAGATATAGAGAAGAAAAAAATGGCCAGCAGAGCACATTGTATGGTCTTGGCATTTCCGGGTCATGGTCACATCAATCCCATGCTTCATCTCTCCAAGCTTTTGGAACATGAAGGCGTGAGAGTAACGCTGGTCACCACCCGTTTCTGGGGCAAGAACTTGCAGAAACTGCAAGGTAACATTGCACTCGAGACCATTTCTGATGGGTTTGACAATGGTGGATCGGCAGAAGCTGAGAATTTTAGGGTCTATTTCAAACAGTTTTGTCAAGTGGGGCCAAATAGTCTTGCTGAGCTTGTTGGGAAGCTTCGTAGATCAGGGGACCCCGTTGATTGCATTGTTTATGATTCATTCTTGCCTTGGGCTCTTGATGTTGCCAAGAGGTTTGGGTTAGTTGGGGCTGCTTTCCTTAGCCAAAACATGGCTGTCAATAGCATATACTACCATTTCCAGCAAGGAAACCTGCGAATTCCCTTGACAGAGCGTGGGATTTCCCTTCCTGCGCTGCCTGAGCTTCAACTTGGGGACTTGCCTTCTTTCTTCTTGAATTATACATTGCATCAAACTTTCATTGATTTCTTAGTGGGTCAGTTTTCTAACATTGACAAAGCCGATTGGATCCTCTGCAATACATTCTACGAGCTGGAAAAAGAGGCAAGCACCTGAACACTTTTAAGATAATAGACACACTTTTTCCGGTAATATATATATATATACATATATATACATATACATATATATATATATATATATGTATATATATATATATATAATTATCTTTTAATAAATATATTCACATATCATTAAAAGTGGTTAACAACAATATCATTGACTGTAAATTGCTTCTAGGTGGCCGATTGGACAATGAAGATTTGGCCAAAGTTTAGGACCATAGGTCCAAACATATCATATACGTTCTTAGACAAGCGACTTGAAGATGATGAAGATTATGGTATTTCACCTTTCAACAATGAAGAATGCATGAAATGGCTAGATGATAAGCCAAAAGATTCTGTTATTTATGTATCATTCGGGAGTATGATACGACTTAATGAGGAACTAATGGAAGAACTAGCTTGTGCTTTGATCGATAGTGGAAGTTACTTCTTGTGGGTGGTTAGGGCCTCCGAAGAGAGTAAGCTCCCAAAAGACTTTGCAAAAAAGTCAGAGAAAGGTTTGGTAGTGTCATGGTGTGCCCAAATAAAAGTTCTAGCTCATGAGGCTGTAGGGTGCTTTCTGACACATTGTGGTTGGAACTCCACATTAGAAGCTTTAAGCTTAGGAGTACCAATGGTTGCTGTGCCACAATGGTCAGACCAAACGACGAACGCAAAGCTTATTGCAGATGTTTGGAAAGTGGGAATCCGAGCTCCAGTTGATGAGAACAGGATTGCCAAACGAGAAGCATTGAAGCATTGTATAAGGGAAATAATGGAAAGTGAAGGAGGCAACGAGATGAAAAGCAACGCCATCCAATGGAAGACCTTGGCCGCAAGAGCTGTAGGTGAGGGTGGGGACTCTCATAAAAAGCTTGCAGTATTTGCAAATAGCTTGTTTATTGAGTAAACCCTTAATTTGATTCTTTAAAAATTTGGTCGACGTCACTTTACTTTTTTAAATAATATTGACATAAATTTAGTCATTGAATTATGAAAGATGATATCAAAATCGTCCTTTTGTGTAAAAATTAGGACTAAATTGATATAATTTCTATAATTGAAGGACTAAATTGATGATATTTTTTAATAATTAAGGGACTAAATTGATATTAATTTTTTTAAAAGACCAAAATGATGTCACTTTTTATAATTCATGAATTGATGTCGACATTCTTTAAAAAATCAAAGTGGTGTCGACTCAACCTTTAAAGAATCAAATTAGGGATTTATTCTTATTTCTTTTATAAGTTGTATGCCCTCGTTCCTCCGTCAACTAGTTCTTACTTATTGTTGACTACTTGTATTTCATATTTATGTTTGCATGAATAAAGAAGGTTATTTGTAAGAAGACCATGAGCTTCCATTTTTTGTCGTTCGGTTTTTGTTTTTGTTTTCCTTGCTTTACCTTCTATATTTTCGATATAAAATAAGATTTGTAGACGCCCAAAAGTTCATTTCGAGAAGTCTTCTAATTGAGGTTTACTTGTAAGTTGTAGTTTATAAGGTTCTTGACGGGAGAAAATATATTACAACTACAATAAAGATATTAAAATTTAATGACTTTCATACATAACATTAGATGGAAGAAGATTATGAGAATAATTACTTACCTTGATCCATGATCAAGAATATGAGTGAAGAAAAAATGTTAATGTCTTCAAAAATTACTAAAAAAAAAACTGTATATCTATTCTTTAACTCTCTTTTCTTTTACGTCATTATTAAATGATAAAAAAATAACGTAAAACTCTTATGGGTAACGATAGGACTAATTTAATTAAAATACAATAACTCTTCTTTATTAACTCACTCTTATCAAATAGACAGTTAATTATCTATTAAAAAATTATTTTTTATTTTAACTAGTCAAAATTTAATCTTTTAATTAATATTTTTGTTTAAAACTAATTTAAGATATATATCACCTTAGTTATATAATATTTTATAATATATTTGCCACTATAAGATCAACTGAATATGGCGTGGTGGATCAAAGCTAATATACACACAAAAAAAAAAATTAATGACCGGAAGGGTAATGTTCCGCAAGTACTTTTTCCTTTCCTTTCTTGAACAGATGGTGTGACTAATGCACGCTCAAGACAATTACCAAAATGAAAACTACATGAACATGCAAAGGCCCGGCAACTTCACAGAACGTAGCGCGCAGTCACTCTATATGCCTACCTAGCCCATCCCTCTCAAAACACAGCCGACATGTACGGCAAGTCCTTGTTTTCCAATACTTGCATAGTGGTTGTGTTCTCGTTTCCTTGTAAAATAGTGCCCTCTCTACCCGCTTGGCTACGTGGCAAGTTGGTGCGATAATAGAATAAGCTTAATTTACCTATAATATTAAGAATTTAAATTTTGTTAAAAAAACAATTTGTGAACACAGCAGCTTTAATAGCTCGAGTGAGGATGAGTTTCTTTTTTAAAAAAAAGTGTAGGAGTACCTCATAAAACAATTATGAAAAAAGTAACCAGTAGTGCTATTTGTCGCGAAACGCAAATCCTGAAATTAACAACGAAACGTTATAATTCATTTAAAAATGGTCGTTCATTTAAATAAAAAAAATTAAAAACAAAAAAAAAAATCAGCATTGCAGATAGCACGGCTTTTCTTCGTTCATGTGGTTTCTAATAATTGGTATTCGTGAGATTTAGTATTTTCCTGTCATTTTTGTTTCATTGACTCAAAGGGTACGTCAGGCTGATTACGTGTGTTTTTTTCTGTTTAGGATAAGATTAAACAAGTTAGCATGAATAGTAATGTTATTCTTTTCAATAGTCTTCCTATAATATTTAATAAAAAAATATTAAATAAAAAATATAAATATTTATTATTTTAAAATTCATTTTAATATTTTATTTATTTAATAATTAAAAAATATTAAAAAATAAATGAAGAGAATATAGATTTATTTTGACATGAATTTGCCGGTGTAATACGTAAATGATAAGAGAAGTAGGAAATTTACGTGTCATGTCAGTATGATAAGGTGCAAGGAAAATAATAAAAGGTGTGAGGTGTAAGTAAATAAGACAATAAATTTAAGAAAAATGTTATTTCTATATTATTTTTTTTACACCTCCTTCTTACATTTTTTTATTATAAAAAAAGAAGCGTTTATTTTTTTTCTCTTTTACTTTTTTTATAATAAAAAGGTGTATATAAAAGGTAAAAGAAAAGTGATATAAAAATAATATTTTTATAAATTTAAACAAGCAAGAAAAAAAAACAATGACATAGAAAGAAATGAAAAAAGTGAGTATAAAAAAGTGAAAGAGAGAGAAGTAAATAATTAAGAAAGGATATAGAGAAGCATGTGAAAGTTGAAGAGAGATGGAAAACAACAAAAGATGAAGAGATATGAAAAACAATAATATTATTTATACATTATTTTTATTATATTAATTTTATACTATTTATTTTTTAAGTAATAAAATAAAATAAATATATATTGTAATACACATGTATTCTCTAACTCTTCCTTCTCATATAAAAAAATATAAAATTTGATGTAAAAAATTAGTGTGTAAAAATGATTTTCCTATAAAAAATTAGGAAACCAAAAGAATACGAAACAACATATGTGTGTAAAAAGCTTAAGTTGGCAGAATGTGTTATTTTTTTTATTATTTTTATATCGATTAATTATGTATGAATTTATAATTTAATATATATATATATAAAGTAATTAAATAGATTAATTATTTTTTATTAATAATTAATTACTAATTTATTTAATTATAAATTTACATATAATTAAATAATGTAAAAATAATATAAAAATTTTAGAATGTAAATAACATTTTAAAATGTGTTATATTGAAAATTGGTGAGAAAAGAGAATGGAATAAAAGATAGAGAAATATAAAAAGAATGAAAGCAAAAAAATATAATTATAAGAAATTTAAATTTTTTTGTATAAAGAGTGTCATATTATTATTATTTTTTATTTAAAAAAATTAAGTTTATAAGATAATTTAAGTGAATCGAATTTTATAAAAATTACTCTTAATTTATATAAAAAAAAGAAGAAATTTAAATTCTTTATTCTTTTTTTAATCATTTAAATTTATTTTTAATTATTTTTTATTAAATGTTGATAATTTGATAAATAAATATTTTACTTTAAAAAAATTATTAATTAAAAAAGTAATATATTTTTTATCATTAATATTTAATTAAAAAAATGAAACTGAGAAATTCTGTGGGCATATGCTATGACAATTATTATGAAGAGAATCTCTTGAAAAGATGAGAACTGTACTAAATAGCATTCAAGTGCCCAGCTGCAACGGGCGCAACTGCTGGTCACTTGCACGTGTTTGCAGCATGCAGGGCACCGCTACATGCTTCCTGTGGTCCTATCCCTTCGAAGACATTCCCTCCACCACTCACCAGATTTGGAAAAAGGATTTTGGCACCATGTCAAAGCTGGGCTGGAGCTTGGGTTGCGGGTGGTCAATGGGGCGGGGCACGCCCTTGTCCCGAACCGAAAATTTGTATTGGGACAATGTCCAAACCTATTTTGATATTAGGTTAACTATTAAATTATTCACCTTAAACAAGACGGGGCTGGGAGGGTCAAGACGGATCAGTCCAAAATCGTCATTCCAATGCCTTGAGGCCTAGTATATATGATCAATGATCAATGATCAATGATCATGAAAGCTTAGGGCTTTGTTGTGTGGCTCCTGATCATGCCCTGCTGTGTCTCGTGGGAGCTAGTTTTATGGTGCTCTAAACCTTGGTCAGCCTTGTGTTGGTGTGGCGCGTAGGACCAGTACTGATGCAGGCAGGGTAGTGCTGGGTCCTGTTGTGGCTTTGAAAGGCACGTCAACCCTGTCTATGCAGTGTTGGGTAGGTGTCGATATGGTGACAGAGCAATTAATGGCTGCAGTAAGTGGGTGTTGCAAGAGAGGGAAATTTTTTAAGTAGTTGTTCTTCTATTAAACATTTTATTTGATATTTAGTATGTGCATGATGAATTATGTTATAAATATATATTTAAAAAAAATTAATAAATAAATATTTAAAATAAATATATATTATTAACCCTTATTTATAAATATATATTTGTTCAACAGATTAGCCCTTATATATAATAGAGTTGAAAACATAGTATGTTGAACATTATGGAGAGATACGTATTTATTGCATAGGATACAACACGTCACAAATAGACTCACTAATCAAATGTAAAAAAAGTACGTGTTTTGATCATAATTATGAAAACATGAAATTGTTGTTTTTCCTTCGCAAAATTACTAGAACAAAGAAACAAAACGAAAATAATAATTTTATTTTTGTAATTATTAGTAAAAATATATTAACTGAAAATAAAAATAAAAAATAAACTAAACACCCATTTTTTATTCTTTAATTCTTAAGCCAATATAAACAAAACTTTAGATGAAAAAAAAATCACAATATGACGCCATGTCCTTAAAGATCTTCCATAGACCACAGTGATACTTCTGTATTGATGTGTTGAGAATTATTTATCCAATCACAGTTTGGTTTCGTAAATCAATGATGCTTTATTGCTTTTATATTCCCCATGTGCAACGCCAAAACCATAGCTTTGGATTTAAAATAAAGAATAATTTTATATCTTTTTAATAATTTTTTTAATTATTAAACAAAATAAGTATTAAATGTTTTTTATATTTTTAAAATATTAAATATTTTATCTTATAATTTAATAGTTATATTATTAAATATTAAAAGAATTATTAAAAGGAAGGATACAACAAAACTCTCAAATAAACTCACTAGTCACTCCAGGGGTTTGATTTGCGGGCGCCAGGAAAGTTCCGTGTCCATTCTGTAACTACGGCACTATGGCATGTCACCATGTCCCACAAAGTTGTGCTAGCCGGCCAATGGATCTTTAATTAAAGCAGATGCCATATATATGATTACTCATACAAACACTTAATTATCTCACAAACAAATCACTATGCATTTATCAAATCTTTTGGGGAATACATTGATTAAACAAAACGGGGGCAAGTGGTATTCATTCTCTATCAGTCTCTTATTTGATCCATACAAGGATTATTCTAGTATCTTCCTATCATTCTAACTGTAAAACTGATATCTGATCTCGTACAAGTCTGAGCATACATTAAGCTCCCAACAAGCGATGCATATGGAATTGCTTTCATTTCTTTCCGTTCCAAATCATTCTTAGGATATTGCATGAGATTAATTTGTCTCCTTTCTGAATTAGAACCGGAGATATGAGCACTTTTCCATTCCAAATCTCTCTAAACTTTATCAATATATGCTTTCTGAGACAATCTTAACAATCTTGTGATCTGTTACAGAATATCTCTATCCCAATCCATAGGTTGCCTCACCCATATCTTTTATTTCAAAAGTTACTAGAGAGAAATATCTTAGTCTCACTCAGAAGACCAAGATTATTAGTTGCAGCAAGATGTCATCAACATACAGAATCAAAAATATAAACTTCCCACTGACCTTAGATATTACACCGATCGACGGTGTTTTCTTTAAATCCAAAGGAAACAACGGTATCGTTAAACTTAAGGTACCATTGTCGTGAAGCTTGTTTAAGTCTGTATATTGATTTCTTAAGTTTCCACACCATGTGCTCTTTTTCTTTTCCTATGAACCCCATTGGTTGGTCCATGTACACATCTTCCTCTAAATTTCCCATTTAGAAAGGCAGTTTTCACATCCATTTGATGTAACTCTAATCATAATGAGCTACCAAATGCCATAATGATTCTTAAAGAATCTTTCTTTGATCCGATGAAAAGGTCTCCTTATAGTCGATGCCATTTTCTACGTGAATCTTTGCAATAGTCTGGCCTTGTAACGTTTCTAAGTTACCATGAGAGTCACGTTTGGTCTTAAAGACCCATTTACATCCAACTCTCTTACAACCTTCTAGTAACTCACAAGGTCCCCAAACATCATTCTGTTCCATAGATTTTCAACTATTCTTTCATGGCACCTAACCATTTTTCACCATTGTTACTATTTATGGTTGTGAAAACGTAACTGGATCATCTTCCATTCCCAAGTCAAATTTCAGACTCTTGTAGATATACCACATAGTCATTAAAATAGCGGATCTCCTTTCTCTTTGAGATCTTCTTAATGCTATTTGTTGTGGTTCTTCTACTATGGGCTTATTCGGTTCATTTACTATAATTTCATTGTGAGTAGTGGGATCATTTATTTGTTGTTCTTCATTATTATTAATCGGTACAACAACATGAGGAACAACAACTTTATTAGAGACACAAGTCAAGGGAACTTGTACTCTCAATTCTTGAATCTCACTTTACGTGGTGTTTCACTCCACTAACTTCACCATTCTCAATGAACCTATCATTTTCAGTTTCAATAATCCTTGTAGTATGATTAGGACAATAAAATCTATACCCTTTCGATTTTTCTGGATAACCAATGAAATATCCACTGATTGTTCTTGCATCCAGTTTCTTTCTTGTGGATTATAGTATCTAATTTCTTACCTTGGCAACCCAAACATGCAGGTGCCTTAGACTAGGTTTTCCTTCCAGTCCACAGTTCAAAAGGAGTCTTTGGAACTGCTTACTAGGAACCCTATTTCAACAGATACATGGCAGTTTTTAAGAGCATAAGTCCACAACGAAATGGGTAAAGATGAATTACTTAACATACTCCTAACCATATCTA
>NSJW01000463.1:0-31838 GCA_019955255.1 Castanospermum australe
GCCGTGTGCTTGACGACCGTGTTTATACGTGTATGGTTGGCTCTCTCTCGAATCCATTTGGTACGTATCAAAAATTTCTAGGCGAATCAAATTAAATGTTTAGTAAATGAATAGTTCCACAAATCAATTAATAGAGCAAAAACAAAACTAATGTTGAATGAAAAATTTTTTTATTCAACGTACCATCAGATACGACTCGGATGCCGATATAATGTAGATTCATACGTAAGAGAAAACAATTTCACCAACCTTAGAATAAAGTTTATTTGTCAATTTAAGATTCAAGAATACGTAGTAGGAAATTTTATTTTAACAAAAAAGTATACTATATATTATTTCAATTTTCAATGAGATGCGTGCCGGGTCGAGAAGGGCATAACTTTGTTTTTTGTTTTTTGTTTTATCAGTTTTTGTAGGCTATTCATAACCATTATCACATCACCGTCAATTAGGGTAATGCGCTGTCAGATATATATATTATAGATAAGTATTTTTTGAGATGTAATTTAATATGATATTATATAATTCTTATAAAAGTTTGACTTTGTTGTCTTTATTTTTAAATGGTTAAAATAAATTTTAAACGCATGATGAATGGGTGCAATTAGTCCATCATCTAAATTTTTAAAAAAGTTTCACATGAAATTATATAGATTTGTATTATTTAATTACATAAAAATGACAAATATTAATTAAAACTAAAATATTATTTGGAAATTATTCAGAAATATATAATTTATATCTTTTAATAATTTTATCTAAAAAAATTTGTATTATTGCATTAAAATGTATAATTAATTTAAGAAAATCGTTAGTGGAAAAAACATTAAATTTAGTAATTTGCAATAATTGCTTTGAATTTTTACCACCAATTTTATTTATTTTTTTAAATAATTACAAAGCCTTATATTGTTTTTATTGTCAAAGAACAATTTTATGCAAAGTAGTTACTAATTAGGAAAATATTACCAGTAGGCAAAGAACATGTCCATTGGAATACATGTATTTTCCTTTATTATAACTCATTAACATGTTCCTTAAATACAGTAGTGTTATACGGGTAGAAATTTTGACAAAGTTCGGCCAAAATTTAGTTGAATTCATTAAATAGCTGTTGAATAAAGTAAAAGGAGAAATTTTTATATAAGCATTACTTACCATATCATTCATATAGGCATTTCATTAATTAGTTAATATGTGTATATGAAGAACAATATTTTTAATTTATCATTTAAGTCACACAAATTCTCTCATCATATTATAAATGAGCATGTAAAACTAATTAAGCTATATGAATGTGTAACTCTATGATAATTTAAAAATGTGATTTCTTCTATTGACATTGTGTGATAGCTAGGAATTTCTCAAAATAAATGGTAATGAAGGACCACTCATTCTGCTAAAATAATTCTAACTATGCAAACCATTTTTTCCTTAACTATTGTTGTAAAGCGCTAATATAGTTATATTTTGTTTGCGCATAAAAACATCCCGAACCATGCCTTTTTATAATTTTATATAATAGTAATGCTAACAAGAGCTTAATGCCTAAGAGGGTAAAATTGAATTTCACAGCGCACTATATTCTGTCCCAGCCAATTAAAATAAAAGTAAGAGGGGGAAAATAATATATAATTAAAATTATCCCTAAAATCGATTAAATGAAAATTAAAAAACATCTTCGAAGATACCTCGAGGACTTTGGCTAATAACCTTTCTTTCCTCAGTTTTGGAGTGAAGATAAGAAAATAAAAAGATTGCAACTGTCACCTATCATTATAAGAAGTTGAGTATAATCATTTCCGATTGAGGGGAATTGTTTGCCCTATTTCTGATTATTTCAAGATCGCCATCATAGGAAAAGAAGCAATTTTGACTGAAATTAATAATAGATAAATATGCTTGCAATGTGCCCCATTAAGCCAATGCATTCAAATTTGATAAATGAATAATGAAGAGAACCTTATTCTCTTTCAGTACGGGGGATGAGAGACACTGCATGAACTTTTTTATTCTAGGTGGTCCTTTAAAGAGATAGATATTTTAATATTTCATGGTTTATAACTCTATGAGTTCAATTCACTATATAAAGGTAGATAGATAGTCCAAGAAGAGCACATCAGCTACTCATAAGTAATATCGTACTTGTATTTTGTTCTAGCTCTTTCCCAGTATTACCAGTAGAGCTTGCTGTTGTTGGTGTTGCAGTGCGAATTACATTGGATTTAAAAGAGTGTTTGAGATAAACAGAGGAGCACTACAGGAAGAGAAAGAGAAAGCCTCGAACGTGAAGGTATGAGAGTGGTAAAGCTTTAATTAATTTGTGCCTCCTTTAGTATTAGCTTGCAATTACTGTTCGCATTGTCTTCTAAGCCTTTGGAAAAACTTTGTTGATAACTAACTTAGGGCTTCGTGAACTTTACGGATTTGTTTTTTTAATTTTTTTATAATATGTATTTCTTATATTTTTATAACTTAAAATAATATAATTTTAATAATAGTAGTTGATTAAAGATAAATACCATTTTTACTATGTAAGTATTTACAAAATTTATATGCTTTTTTTTTAATAATAAAAGCCACCCATGTAAATTGCGTTAATGTTTAACACATATATCTTCAAAAAATATTTAAATGAGTAGAATATGAAAATAATATTTTTGTTTAACTTGTATTAATATTTAACATATTTATGTAAAAATCGTGAAAAAAAATATTGAAGGATGAAATATAATAATAATAATTTTATTTAAATAGATTAATATTTAATATACTTAATCTAATAATATTTATTAATGTTTATTGTATCATATCTAACGGTATTTATTATATTCAACTCAGTTATATTATATGTATAGATAGATTTAGAGTTGTCTGTCCATAATGAGTTAGCAGTTATACACTTATATTAGAAGATAAAATAAGTAGTTGTATATTGGGGAATTTTTTTTAAAAATAATGTTATCTCAAAGATGCTTTCATAAGACAAATTATTCCATTTCTCATGAATATAAAAATTACTAGTATTAGGCAATGATATGATCATTACTTAAATAAAATGCACTCCAAGAGTGAGGATTAGAACTCTTAATTAACCTGCCAAGGATATTTTAGGAAGGTGAAGGGAAATCTTAATCTAACCATGAGACAACAGAAGCAGCAGTTACCCGTCACCAACTATTAAGAATCCAGATTAAGCCGATTTATTCCAAAAATATGGTTGTTTGGCAGTTGTGTTAGAAACCTCAGTTACGTTTAGGAAAGGCAAGGAAACTGCGGCGAGGGAGTGGGATAGTAACCAAAAAATAATGGTGCGGGAGGTTTATTTACAAAGAGAGGGCAACACAGCCCATTGCCCACACACCACGCACGGTTTGAGTCAAAACTCAGAAGCAGTGTCTAACAGCAGAAGGTGACACAGACGCATTGCGTGTGTCGTTGACACTTGACATCTCATCACTTTTTTTGGTCTCATTGCATCACGTGGCTCTTCCACCCGTTGCCAAACGCCTCTCTTCTGGCACCATTAATTCCCTCCCACCACTTATTTATACCCCCACTACCATCTTTCTTGATTTCATAACCCTTCAATTCAATTATTCTGAATTGAAAGAGTGTCTGAAAACCGACACAAAAACACACACAAACACTCTTCTTCTCTCTCTGTATCTTCCTCGCCTCTTTGACTCCCAAGAAAACCAGTTTTGCCTGAACCTCCGAACTCTGTTTGGGTTTTTGTGACTCTTGGTAGGTGAGTCAAACTCACTCGGGTCGTGGCATTACTGGCAGTTGGAGTTGAACTTTCTTGCAACTCACTGGCTCATAACTACCCTTAAATCCATCTCTGAGCAGCACCCATCTTCTTTCCACTCCACATATTCAACATCTTTCACATTCATTGATTGATCTTGTGCATGCTCTGCAGTGTGCACAAACTTTGAGATTGCACATTAGAATCTTAATTTTACTCTGAAGTCTAACTTGGGTTGGTCTCTGTCCTAACAAAGATGGTTGAGAATGGTGCCAGCAACAACCATCACCAAACACTTGACATCTCCATTGACGTGCATCAACAAGGAGGTTCCAAGTGCTTCGACGACGATGGCCGCCTCAAACGAACTGGTAAATCGGCTTATCTCAAATTACTTTTAACTGCTTGATTTTTGCCCCTTTATGTTCGTCCCTCATTCTCTTGTGTGCCTGACTAACACAGGGACCGTGTGGACTGCGAGTGCCCACATAATAACTGCTGTCATTGGGTCTGGGGTGCTGTCCCTGGCTTGGGCTATAGCTCAGCTTGGATGGATTGCTGGTCCTGCTGTCATGGTTCTCTTCTCTTTAGTCACTTACTACACCTCCACTCTCCTCTCTTCCTGTTATCGTGACCCTGTCAATGGCAAGAGAAACTACACTTACATGGACGCTGTTCGATCAAACCTTGGTAAGATTCAGCCACCTAACTCAAAAGTTTAAAACAAATTCTCGATTCACTTTTTCTCTTTCGCAAAAAAATCTGGGTTGTCTTTCCAAGTTTCAAATTTTCAATCTTGGTTTTGTGGATTGTCTTGTGTGTGTTCAGGCGGCATTAAGGTCAAGCTTTGTGGGCTAGTTCAGTATCTTAACCTTTTTGGAGTCGCCATTGGCTACACTATAGCATCTTCCATTAGCATGATGTAAGTTTGACCTTTGAAGTCCTAATTATGTTGAGTTGAAAGATTTTGAAATTGTCCTAGCAATCCAAGGAAATTGGTCTAATTGGCTGTTTTTGGCTTCTTGATCAATCAGGGCAATCAAAAGGTCTAATTGTTTCCACAAGAGCGGCGGAAAAGATCCATGCCATATGAATAGCAACATTTACATGATTTCATTTGGCTTAGTGGAAATAATTTTCTCTCAAATCCCAGACTTTGATCAGTTATGGTGGCTCTCCATTGTAGCTGCTGTCATGTCCTTCACTTACTCAACAATTGGGCTTGGCCTGGGTTTTGCTAAAGTTATAGGTATGATTCTATTCACATAGTCTATGATTATAATTTGTTCATCTATTTTTTTGTTTGAGAGGATTAAACTATTGGGCAGAAACCTGTCTAAAATTGGTAATCTAACAGAAAACAGAGGAGTTGGGGGAAGCCTAACAGGGATAACCGTTGGTACTGTGACACAAACCCAAAAGGTTTGGAGGAGTTTCCAAGCTCTTGGTGATATAGCCTTTGCCTACTCATACTCAATGATCCTTATAGAAATTCAGGTACAATTCATTTTACTAAATTTTGTGACACTCAGACCATAGTTTTTTTCTTTAAAAAAAAAAATCAAGTCTGGAATAACGGGCATGCTATGAAACAGGACACAGTGAAATCCCCTCCATCAGAGTCAAAAACAATGAGGAAGGCTACTTTTATTAGTGTTGTAGTCACCACCCTTTTCTACATGCTCTGTGGCTGCTTTGGCTACGCTTCTTTCGGAGACGCAAGCCCTGGAAACCTTCTGACTGGTTTTGGCTTCTATAACCCATATTGGCTCCTTGACATAGCCAATGCTGCCATAGTTGTGCACCTTGTTGGTGCGTACCAAGTTTACTGCCAGCCCCTTTTCGCTTTCATTGAGAAAGCCACAGCAGACAGATTCCCAAACAGTGACTTTGTGAACAGAGAAATTGAAGTCTCAGTCCCTGGTTTCCTCCATCCCTACAAACTCAACCTCTTCCGATTGGTTTGGAGGACAATTTTTGTCATCGTGTGCACTTTAATATCAATGCTTCTCCCATTCTTCAACGACATTGTGGGGCTTCTTGGAGCTCTTGGATTCTGGCCCCTTACTGTGTATTTCCCGGTGGAGATGTACATTGTTCAGAAGAGAATACCAAAGTGGAGCACAAAATGGATCTGCCTCCACATGCTTAGCATTGCTTGCCTCGTAATTACCATAGCAGCTGCAGCGGGCTCCATTGCTGGGATTGTCCTTGACCTTCAAACTTACAAGCCATTCACGAACAGCTATTAGTTGAATAGAATTGCACGGTGATCGCCATTGAATACAGATTTCAGAAGCAAGAAAAGCAAATGAATTTCAATTCTTGTTTCATGTTCATATAAAGCCTAGAATGGTGATCTTGTTGTTTGTTGCCTAGCAGCCCTGTATTTTCTATTTCTTCTTCTTTTTTGACTGTTCTCTATCTGTGTAGCTTTGTGTTCTGAGTTCCAATGCAAAATGGAAGAAATGAAGCAAAAGTTTACTCATCTCGTTTGCATTATTTCATAGTTTTTCTGCCAAGTCAGTGACTCAAGCGATTGCCCGTCACACATTTCTTCCTTTTTTTTTTTATTTATGAAAAATTCAAACTATCTTAAAATATCCTTGATAGTCTCCCTCATTTTTGTCTTTTTCATTTAAATTGGAAAGACTTGCACGTAAGAAACTTATAATAACCACGTTGAAGGACTCAACAATGCAGGTAAATGACTATTTTGGATAATTATTTAGTCCTTAATCATAATTAATATATGTTAACAAATTTTCCAAGTTTTCCTTTAAATTAAATTTCTTTAATCGATCCTCATAGTTATTGATGAGATATATATATATATATATATATATATATAAAATTTGTTTAGAGAATTCCATTCAAAGGGGGATCAAATATATTGCATTCAATTAGAAAATAGAAGGAATAAAATCTATAATATAATTGTTTCTCATTTGAAACTTCATAATTTTTATTTGCGCACAATCTAGTAATTATTTGAAGCTTCCCCTCAGACGAAATAGAACTGAGTTGTATTTGAAAAAGGAAAACACTATATATTGCCCAAAGATGTTTGTCCGAATTTCCGCTCGGGGCAGACCCGAAAGAACTGGCGCCAGAAAAACACGGTATATGACACACCAGAAAATTAATTTCTGGTGTATTATTAGAATAATATATTTATTTAATAAATATGTAATATATATTTCTTTATAATTATTTAATTATTAAATTAAATATATAATTTTAAGTATATATTTAATATAAGAATAAAACTAAAAATAAGATTGTTATAAATGAGTTTTTATACAACAAACGTACACTAATTAATAAAATTAAAATTAAAATTAAAATTAAATTTAACCACTTAATTTCTTCATAAAATTTTTAATACGAAAGTTGGTAAGAATTTCCCATTGCACGCATTCAGAGAAGTGACAAAAAGTGGGTCCCCTACATAATCATGTACCCCTGAAAGTGCGAGCTAATTGTAATTTCCACTGACATAAAGAGAATCGAGTTCAATCTGGACCATCCACTGCACGCCGCTGAGCCGGTTCAAATCTGATTTAAACTTGAAAGTTATGGATCATTGGTGGTGGCTAGGACACTGGTGATGGGCGATAAGCTATAGCTAAATATATATATGGCAATATACATGTGTGCATTGCATGAGGCGAGGGGTTGCCTTTTCACGCAGGATCCAGCATGCACGCGTCAGTTTTAAAAGTAACTAAAGGGCCTATCTATGAGTGATGTTGAGCATCATAATAAAAATATTTCTTACAAATTATTTTATTTATATTAATTTTTATATTTTTTAATTAGAAAAAAGTATGTATTAAAATATGTATTTTTTATTTTATTATAAAAAAATAATATAAAAATAATATAATAAAAATGATATATAAATTAGTTCAATTTTTAAGAATTTTATTTTATATAAAAAGTTTTATCATTATTATTTTTTATTTGAAGAGATTAATATTATGAGACAGTTTAAATTAAATTTTATAAATATACTTTTAATTTATAAAAAAAATGATATACAAACAATATTACTGATTTGAAAATGAGGTTTTGGATCATTTGTTCAATACACTTTGTAATGTAGCCGCACCACCTGTCTCTGAACTTGGGTAAGTTGAGAGTTGAGAGTTGAGAGTTGAGAGTACCACTCAATGTGTAATTCGAATATACACTTTGTTAACGCCATAAGCACAATATGTGAGTAAAATAATACGGGAAAAACTTCCTTTATGAATTGAATTTGCACATTTTCCACACCCTGCACTATATGTTTGCATGACATAAGACACTAGAGACGACAACTGATGACAAGTAACTTGACAATAGAAAAATTCTAATTTGATCTTTAAAGGTCACTAAATTAGTGTAGCGTTTGCTAGGAACTAGGAACCGCTAGCTAGAAGCTGTGTGGAGGAGACCCCTGCAAATGGGAAGAGGCGATAGTGGGGTGGTGGCCGCCGCTGCCGGAAAGTTGTGGAAGCGGTGGGCCATAATTAGATTGTCTCAATCATCAGATACTTCTATTTTATGTGATTTTTTTTTTCTCTGTTTAACTATTTTTGTCCCCTTCTTCATTAGGGTCTAAATTTCATATGAATGTTAGTTGGTAAGTGGGTGATAAGTGCAGGAAGTTTCCGTCCTCCATACTTTTGGGTTTTGGCTGTAAAGTGTTTTCTGTATCTTTCTGATGATAAGAAAATAATAATTACTTTATGGTAATGGAGGATTAAAGAAGAATCTCCAAAGAACAAGGGAAACGCAGAACCTTTCTCGCTTTAATGTACCGTAGAATCCCCTTCAATTAAAGTGATGTTTTACGGCAAAGACAAAGACAGAAGAATTATGATTTAGAACAATTAATTAATGTCGGCAAATAAAAATTGACTCAATTAGTAAGGACTAAATTTCTTGATTCTCAAACATTTTAAATTCAATTCTTGTTAATCCGTTCTTGTTAAGAATTGTGGTATACTTTTAAAATAAATCAACTTTAAACTTACATTACTGTCTCGCTTTTCTTTTATAAATTGTGAATATGTAGATATTAATTTTGAATAATTTGTTAGCGTATGCTTAGTAATAAATTAATTTTAAAAAATTACTTTACTTTTGTAAAAAAAAATTAATAATTTTTTTATTATAATTTATTTTAATAAAAAAATAAATTAATTTAAATATACACTTTCAATCAATTAATTACTCATTGCGTATGGATCCTCCACAACCTTGCCGTTGAACCACGTCATTGTGGATACACTATAATGGAGAATTGGGCAGAGAAGCTAGGTCATTATTTCATATAGAAATTAATATTAACGAGATCTTTATATAATTTTTAAAGATAAAAATAAAAAACTAACGTCCTGATACGCCTTTGATTTAATTTTTTGAGATAATGAACTTTGTTAATAGTAATTATTTAACTATATTATCTTATTTCAATTTAGATAATAAAAATTAGTAAAAATCTCACCAATTACTATCCTTACTAATTAGTGAAAATTAGTCAAAAATGGCACTATCTGTTTTTTTTTTTGTTCATGTTGAACGACTCTATAAAAGTAAATAAATAAGGATAAAATATAATTTATATTCTTGAAGTTTACTCTGATATTAAATTATCTCTTTAAAGTTTTTTTAGTTTCACTAAAGCTCCCTGAACTTTGGTCTAATTTGAAAACGTTAGTTTTTTCGTTAAATTAAACAGAAATTAACATGTAATTTTAAGTTATACCAAACTTTAAGGGAGTTTAGTGAGATAAAAAAAATTTTTAAGAAGCAATTTGATATAGGAATAAACTTGATGGATATAAATTGTATTTTATCTCATGAGATTTTCTAATTAAATCACTATGTGATGTGTACTTGGGTCACATGGTGTGCACATAAGGTGATCTCCGTTTCATTTAACTGCAAAATTAACGTTTTCAAATTAAACCAAAGTTCATGAGATTTAGTGAGACAAAAAAAATTTTAGAGGATAATTTGATATCGGGATAAATTTCAATATTATAAATTATATTTTACCTAATAAATAATTTTATATTTCAACACGTTTCTTTATGCAAGAGTCATATGGACTTGAAGCATAGATAATGTATAGACTCATTTTACTTTGTGCTAAATTTTTAATTGTGAAAATGAAAGCGACAAAGATCAAACTTTTGACTACTTGATTATTAAAATTCTGATACTATAACATAAATCAACTATCTCAAAAGATTAAATTATTAAATAAAAATTATTTTACCACCCATGTGAATGTTCTGTCACTTCTACGTCGCTTTTAATTTTTTTTAGCTCTGCAAAAAGAGGAAAAAAAAAGAGATTTACCATTTTTAGATTTAAGGATCTAGCGTTAATGGCTTAAATTAGGGAGATTGATGATGATGATGATGACTGAAGCTTATTGTTTCGCCACCTATTTTCCTGGAAGAGTTGATTTTGCTATCCAATGGCTCACACAGATAGAATGAGAAATGTATGAATTAAGGATGTGAAACTAACACCACTCCTTAAGAAATATATGCACTTCTAGTTATTATCTCTGTTCGCCTTAAAATATTCCTATATTTAATACACTTATGCTATATTTGGATGGGAGATTAGATAAGTTTATAATCTCTCCCTTGTTTAGAAGTTTTATAAAAAAAGAAAAATAAAATAAAATTTTTTAAGTAATCCTCCAAAACCCTCCCAAACTAATTTTTGTTAAAATTTTAAAGTTCCCCTAATTTGAAAATTTTTGAAAGATTTAAAACATCCAAACAAAGGAAGGAGAATTTATTAATAAGCCTTCCATTCTCCTTTATTTCTTTTTCCTTCATTTTCTTTAAATCCCTTTCTTTCCCATGTCCTCCAAACTTCCAAACATAGCCTTTAAGGTTTCTCAGTCAAATAGCTCAAATTGCTCAACCTCTTCACTCCTAATGTACAATCAGATGAGAAATGCAACCATAATTGTCACATTAGTAACAGTCAATTTATATCTAGTTCCACTCATTTCGCAACATGATAACATCAGCAATCTCGCAAGAGCGAGCACTAACTTGGCTCAAGGATGTACTCTTGCATCGATTGATATATAACCTATTTAGCATTTTAATCAACGGGGGAAAGAAAAGCCACTTGCCAGAAAATGACACATAATTATGTGAGAATTCAGAATCACAAGCAATCTTGCTGATTCAAATCAACAATCAATTAAGCCACTAGAAGTGGGCTAGTGATAAGGGATTTGAGTAATTTACAAGAGATCATAGGTTTAAATCTCTATGCCATGATTGTACCAAAAAATCAACAATCAATTGAAACATTTCTATTCATTCAACATATGATATGCATATAGACATCAAGGGAAGAACAATGACACAAGCCTAGTTACAACTTACAAGCGAAGTATATAATTGAATTATTCCCATTCCCACAAAATATATGATGTGTGCAACTGTGTATATCTAAATATAAGAAAAGCCCTTGTCATCAAAATTTGAGAGGGTTGACTGAAATTTAGGTAAGCATGTCTAAACTGTTAAGGAGCATTTCAAATTTGTACATTGACCTGAATCAACATTACTATACAATATATGATAACTTACAGTGGAGCGTTCAACATGATGCATCAAGAAAACGAATATGCTGCCAAATGATGCCAAGTAAAAGAATCTATCAGCAGGGCAAGTTAATCGTCCCAAACTGAAATAGATCTATTGATGCCCAAAGACAATCAGCAAAGGGATCTACGATAGCTCTTCTGCATTGAACTTGCTCCAAGCTTCCTGTTTTAAGATCAGAAGAATAAATAAGAAAAAGTAACACATAGTTATTATATTTCTATGATTAAAAAATAAGTGCGAAAAAAAATGTTAATATGTTAAGGCTTTCAGTTATTCTTTTTTTGGACTTAATAGGTGGAGGAGCCTGTTTGCATGACCACAAGCAAAGCCAGATCTTCAATTGATGCCCAAGAAACTCCAAAGTCCAAAGTCCAAACCTTTAGTATTCACCAAAGCAAATATCTAGTATCCAACACTTGAAATCTCTAGAGCAGTAGAAAGGAAGATTTATATGTTCAGAGATGAAGGTGACTAATGTAAATCCAGCTGGCAGCATCACAATAGAATTATGTAGACTTATATTACTATGGAAAAACATCACTGTAGAAGACTAGTACAATTAAAATTATTTGAGGAGGGATAAAAAAAGGGTAAGGACTTCAACATAAGGTATATTATTTCTCCATAATTATTTAACAAGGTACCTTAAGGATGTCAAAAACCTTCTCTGCAGTATATTTCTGTTCAAGATTAGCACCTTTATGTTGGACTTTATCTGGGTGAATACACAATGCTGCTTTTCTATAAACTTTTTTAACTGAAGCAGAAGTAATCATATCTGTCAGAGACACTGGCTGCCAACCACATTCTGGCCAAAGAACCTGCATACAAATTCAAAGGTAAGAAAGCATCATGGGACAAAACATATTTACTTTGAGATGCTGAAAGAAAAGATATAAAACTGAATAGTAAACTATAGAATTATTTGTCACTAAAAGGAAACACAAGAGAAGGTACATCATTTTCCTGTTAAATACAGCTAACGAATCTCCTTTAACATTCGGAACTGCCTCACAGACTTCAAAAGTAAAAGCATAAACTGTGTATTATAACTGTTATCATATTATTTACATCAGTGAAGTCTAGATTCTTTCATCTGCCTCTACATCTGGAGACCATCCATACAAAAATGACTGAGAAACTCCAAAGCTAGAAGTGTCCCTACTCCCTACAGATCTTGGAAACGACTGAGGAGAGTTTTACCAAGGCAAAAGCCTCCACTTAACCAAAATCATATACTATATATAAGTTACCATATAGCGCAATCAATGTTACCTTTCTTTTCAAATAGTTATTTACAATTCTCACCCCCTTTCCAAAAGAAACTTCTGGTCAGATTTGACCAGTATGGACTTTACATAGCTTTCTCAGTCAATATATCCCATTTGGTCCACCAGACTGGTTCGCACAAAATCACAAACAATTTTTAAACACAAATCCAAAATAAACAGAACATTAGATAAGACAAGATTAATTGATTGAAAAATAAAGTTCTTCTAAATAATTTCATCTATATATGATCTACTAGTTTTTAACTTTTCCATCTCCTACTATTTTGGACTGGATTTAATCATTTGCTCAAGAATTCCAACTGACTGCTATTGTGAACCTTGTTATAAATGACTATCTGGCAATATAAACAAGGCCAAACAACCAGATGTTTCCATTTCCTTTTTCATTTGAAAAAATTATACTTTCTTACATTAGGATAGTCACTAAGAATGCAAATCATACTACAGGACAAAAGAGCTATTCTGAAAAGCCAAGCCCTAAAGTGTAATCAAGTATTAACAATGAAGAATAATTATGGTAAAAGAGCACACATATTGTAATGTTGATAGCAATGCCCGCATATTGCCTTCTTTCCCTGCAGCCCATCGCTTTATCTGTACATCTGCAGTATCAGCAATTCTCTGCCAAATTAAAATCAAATGTCAGCCTTAGAAAATCTGACAAATATATAAAACAAACACAAAAAGAATTATGGAGAATTATGGCATAATAATTCTTGGAAATATATCAGAATCCAAATGAAAACACTAAAAGCTTACACGTCTCTCTTCTTGCTCCATCTTAGTTTGAAGGTCACGCTGGTTCATATCAGCCACTGCTTGTGCCTGAAAATATGAGTCAGAAGAATAAAACATTGTCCCATGAGAAAATTATTTCAATAAAATATGTAATGCAATGATAAATAGAGAAATTCTTCTATAGAGTATGGATTTAGTCTACACAATGCCTATAAAAAATTGACACATAATGAAATGAGCATTATTGCTTATTAAATAAATAAAAAACTGCCATATCATTATTGCTCATTTAATAGTGTGTTAGTTTATTGGCTTAGTCTATGGCTCTACACAAGCTGGGTAGACTAAGTCTATAGAAGAATTTCTTTGATAAATAAGGTCAATGTTCAGTATGAACTATGAAGACATGCTTTAAGTTCAAGATAAAAGAAGTATAGCTAAGCCTCAAAAGGTCAAATGCAGAAATATCTTATGTTGGTTCTCTGTACGAAGCATGAAGCTTAAGATTTGACAACCAAATCAATTCAGAAAATATAATATCATGAAAATTGTTAAGAAAGAAGCTAGCCCTTCTTAGAACATAAGATAGAGATAAAAAGACATGACATATAATTTGTATTAATGAGCTCCCACCTCATCCCTCCCCCCCTTGTCCTTACTAAGAGAAAATTTGAATACACACCGCTCGTTCTTGTGTCCTCTGATAACGTCCCAATCTCGTTTTCCGTCTTTCTTCAGTTTCCCCTTCAACTTCCTTGAATTCAGATGATGGGGAAGCTTTTGCAAACAAAAAAAAATTTAAAAGAAATGATATGTTGCCAACAAAATTACTTCACTATAATAATAATAATAATAATAATAATAATTGATAAATTTAAACTTCTTACCACCAAAAATCAATGATAGGTCATCAAGAGATGTCATCACTGAAGATTTCTTTGTGCTGGCTGAGGATCCAGATGGCACTCTTTGTGACACTTCAGGTCTTCCTTTGTTTTCCATTTGGTGATCAAATGCATTATCCTAAGCAATGCATTGGCAAAAAACACTGAATGTAGTCTTTTAGTGTTGTGGAATCATTTGAACTTATTATATTAATAACTTTTACCATGGTTGCTGCCCTTGACTTTGGTACACTGCTTGATCGAGAACCCACGCTGAAAATGGATTCAAGATCATCCATGTCATTTGATTGATTCACTCTTGCAGTTGGAGCTCCTTTACCTTTGGTTGTCGTAGCCGCTGAGTTTTGTTTAATTTCACCATTATGAACATTGGCCCTTCTAGTAGCATTATTCTTCACCCTGCCCATGGCAAAGTCTTCAAGCTCATCTATTGATGATACACTTGAGTTGTTAACTGCATCAAAAATAATTCAGAAAACCACTCAATAAAGCCAATGGTAGAAAAGGATGGCTATTTATGTCTTTTAGCTCAAGCATTCAGAAGAACCTTGCCTTTGTTTGCCATAGCCACTGAGTTTGGTTTAATTTCACCAGTATGAATATTGGCCCTTTTACTAGCATTATTCTGCACCCGGCCCATGGCAAACTCTTCAAGCTCATCTATTGATGATACATTAGAGTTGTTAACTGCATCAAAAATAATTTAGAAAACCACTTAGTAAAGCCAATGGTAGAAAATGACGGCTATCCATCTCTTTTAGCTCAAGCATTCAGAAGAACCTTTATTTGAGTTTGAAACATTCATTGGCTTGGGTGGAGACCTCAACGATGGGGAGGTACTGGAGCTGCCTCTTGTACCTTTTGAATTATTTAACTTACTTATCTGTTCCAGTGAGTCCAGGAATGATTCTGAAGACATGGTGCTTGAAGCTGTTTCAAATACTAAAAATGGATCATCGTGAGATGCATCAACTGGTTTGTTTGAATTGACAGTTGGTTTACGATGCTTATTCATCTCGGTACTTCCTCTACTGAAAAAAGAATTGACACATTCAGAGTCAGTGAGACCAAATAGAAGGATGAAACCTATCAATAAAAAGGATCAGAGAATATGCATGTCTTTATTTGTAATTCAAGTGATAAACAACTTATATCAGTTGCAGGTAGAAAATTATTTGTTACATTGTAGTAAGAAATTTATTAGGAATAATAAACAAAAGTTTTCCTGGATAATATTGATACCTAGAAGCATGCATCAGTAGCTTGAACATCTGGTATACTACCAGGAACCATGACTTGGTTTGAGTCCAGGATCAACCAATGGACATACCCAGAAATGGAGGTCATGCATCCAAAATTTCTGTAAACCCTCAGAATGATAATGTGGAGTTTGTGTGGTATAACTTATCAGGGGATGGGAAGGTAAAAAAATATATAGTCACAGTTAAGTAACAAACATGACTGTCACATCTCAAGTATATTGCCACAACCAAAATCATAATTAACCTTATGAAGTATGACTCTCCATGAAATATAAGCCACACCTATCTAAATTGATCTCTGTAAAACCTCATGCCCCGCAGAGTGCCTCTCACATAATCCCAAAGTTTTTCTTCCAAATTGTGAGATTATAAACGAAACCACAATATCCAGCATCTATAACGCATCCTTAAAATATCAGTATGCCTTCCAGAGAGAGTTATGCTCTTAAACTACTTACACCATTTTTTTTTTCTAACACCTCTCAAAGAGTGTGAGGAACACATAGTATTCTATGCAGATAGCTGCTAAAAACTCGTCGTCATAGTTTAGGAGGCACAAAATTTACACCATTTGCAGGTAGGCAGTACTATTCTGTGCCGTTATTGTTAGGAAATTAATACAAGAAACTTAGCAGGTGCAAAATTTACACCTCAAAATATAGGTGTGCATGAAGACTTATCCTGCCAGAGAAGGTGCAACACCTACGCACATTTATGCTAATTGCTAGTGACCACTACCCCCCAAGAGGCTAGAGCGTCATACCCAATCAAAACAAGAAAACAGAGCAGTACATACAAAGTTGCATACCTATTATTGGTAAGACTGCTTCCACCAAACCCAGGTATCAAGTCATCAAAATCAGGTGCTTTCTTGGCAAGCCCTTCGGATCCTTTCCCGTTCGGAAATTTGGCTTTTGCGTGTAACCCACCAATCTTATCTAGTAGATCATCAACAGCAACACTCTGCTTAGGCGGCGAAGCAAATGAGGAAAGGCCGTGGTCAGCGTTCGGAGATGCCTGGGTCTTCAACCCAGGCATTCCACCAAATGTGTCATCAACAAAAACATGCGGCGACGAAGACGTGGAAACCGACTTATTCGACCCCGTGAACATCGAATCGTAATCAAACGAACCGCCATTGCCGACATTCGATTTAGTGTGTCCACCAAAGATGTCGTCAATGCCATCGTCAAGACCCCCAAAATGCTGCGTTTTCTTATTGCTGCTGGATCGGAAAACTCCGTTACGGTCGTCGAGGAAAGAACCGTAATCAAAAGTGGAATGTTGGTGAGATCTGGATCCATATTGGGAAGATTTGGGGTTTAGACCCGAATTGGTCCCAAATGTTGCTGTTTGAGAATCGCCGACATTGGTGGGTCGCTTTGATGAGGCCATTGGAGCCGCTTTTCCTTGCGGTTTCAACCCATACCTTTCAGTCAACACACCAAACTCGTCCATCTTTCAGGAAAAATCAAAACTTTAACAAAAGGGAAGCGATTGAACAGAGAATCCAAACAGATTAATGTATATAAAAATCTAGGGGAATCAAAGAGGAAGATGTTGGTTTAGCTAAGAACAGCTGAAATCACCAGCAGGAGCGCGTTTACTCGGTGAAGGAAAAACCGAGCAGAGAATTTGAGTTGTTAGAAAGAAAATAACGCAGACAAAAGAAGTCAGAATTCTCACGTGTAAGTTTATAATCGTGTATAAAAAACTCTGGCGGTTATGGAGTGAGCGAGGGCGAGCGAGAGTCAAAGTGGAAAAAAAAAATTAAGAATTGATTTGATTTATAAATAAAATTTTTTATTTAAAATATTATAAAATAAAAATTAATTTAATTTTATAATAGCGGTCTTTAAACATAAAAATAATTTTTAAATTATTTAAACTTAAATTAAATTAAATTAATTTTATTTTTTGTTAATTCCAAACACAGGAAAAGATTTGTGTCTTGGTCCTTTCTATTATGTTTCTCATATGGCAAGGACCAAATGGCGGGAATCTCGTGATAAAGAAAGACAGGGGAAGGAAAATTTTGCAGGAAACTAGGGAAATCCGATCCAAGGTTTAATGTAATGTCCCTCCGTTTCTCTTCTTGCGTTTATGAGTAATTGGAGAGCCGATACACTCAGAAGGGCTCGGACGTTCGCACTCCGTTGTGACCATGAGCCATTATACGCAGTTAGTGGATTTGGGATGATAATTGATTTTTTTTTAACCCTTATCATGTCTAACCTTGCTGATATAATGGGATTGGCTTTTTTTATAAAATGTTTTTTTAACCAGATTTTAAATTTGAATCTCGTATATTATATATAAAATTTATGAAATTAACTTACTTATAACTAAATTACATTTTTAAAAGTAATTTTTTTTAAACTTGTTTATTGAAACTGATTAGACTACAAGATTCACCTTGCTTGTTTCATGTAAATGGTGAGTAACTGATTAGGTACAGACATCATATATGATATCGGTATCATATGATACAATATTGATACAACAAATTTTAAAAAATTTAAGATATATTACGGTGTGTGTGTGTGTATATATATATATATATGTATATAGCCTTGAAAATCAATTTCAACATTATGAATTTAAATTTTTGGTTTTTAAGAGTTCAGCAATCAATTATTAAGTCTTGATAATCGATTGGACTTGAGAGATCGAGTAATCTATTATCATCTCTTGGTAATAGATTACCAATAGCCATTATTTTTGGTAATCAATTATCATACTTAACAATTGATAAACAGACAAATTTAAGTATATTATCATCGTTTCCAAATCCAACACAGTTTGGATACCAAAACAAAAGAGTTTGTGCAGTTGAAAATAAGTTGAGAGGTTAGGTGGCTTATCAAGGATTTTGCCTGCATTAGGCATGATCTGACATAATTTGTTTATTATTTAGGCTAAGTTAAGACTTTTAAAAAAGTTTATTTAATTAAAAAAATTTAAAAAGTATTTTAAGCTTGATAGGTTAGCATATTGAAATTTTTAATTATATTATATATTAATAAATAATTAAATATTTAACATTTATATAATATGTTAATTGTATAATATAATATACTTATTTTAATAACTAGTAAAAGAATACTAATTTTAATAAAATATATCAAAAACACTAAAATAATATAATTAAAAAAAGCAAAAAAACATCTGAATACTAAAAAAAATTGAAACAATCAAATACAAAGTGTTTAGTTTATTTTTTATTTTTTATTTTTATTTTTAGTTAATATATTTTTAGTTATAATTACAAAAATAACATATTATTTTTATTTTTAAAGTTTTATGAAAGAAATTGTAAAAATAATTTTATTAATTTTTATATATTTGTTTTCAACATATGTTTTCTGTGGCCGCTCATTCCAATTCCCAACTTTATATATTTTCATATGTTGTATAATATAAATATATAAAAAATTAATAAAGATAATAAATAATTTAAAAAATAATTATTTTTACTAAATTATTTTTTATTTAAATATTTAAAATATTATTATTTGTTCTATTAATTTAAAAATTTAATTTAATTCATTATCAATATAATTTTTATTATAATAATAATAATAAATTAAAATTAAATTATTAATTTAATTTAATTAATATTAAAGATAAAATTAAAAAAATAATATTTTTTAAAATTACAAATATAAAATAAAACAACAATTTTTTCCCCTAAAACTAGGTAAAAAGGATCAGATGATGAGTTTAAAATTTAGTGTGTATTTAGATTATATTTTAAAATTTAATTTTAGATAAATTTAATTTTACAAAATTAATTTTGGTTAGAAGTATATTTGAATAAAGTGATTTATATTTTGTTAAAAATTATATTTAACTTAAAAGTAAAAAATAGTTACTTCAAATTAAATAAATTTTTAAAACTAAAATCATGTTTGAGAAATTGATAAGAATTGTAATAATTAATAGTCTTTGTATTTGTTAGTTAGTAGACTCTTTGTATAAATAGAAAGATGATGAAAATAATTGTATCAATTAGTTTATTGTGAATGAAATGTTAAGGTTAGAGAAGAGATATTTAGATTTAGACCATGATTTCTAAAGTGATTAATATCAATTAGTGTTTTTATTTTCTTGAAATTCATCAATAAAGGATAAGGCATGGCTAGATCGAATAGAAGAGTTAACGGACTTTATGCATATTTGGTTAACAAGAATAAAGAAAATGTCAAAAAATATTACATCAAATATACGAGAGATTAGAGCATTGAGTAATCAAGAACCATTTGTTCTTAGTCCAATTGAGGTGGTAGATCTTTCTATGTCAAAGATATAAGAATTCGATTGTAATGTCAATTGTGATAAGATGGGTGATCAGCTTCAAGACAAAGAATCTATTATTGAGCAGAACCAAGAAAATACCCAGGCCTTTGAGCATTCCTCATGTTTTGCGCATAAGGGGCCAATTTCAGAGGCCATTAGCAATTCGTTCTACAAAGAGAATTCAAAAATGAAAATCAAAGAAATTCTTGAAGGAGCACAAGAGCCTGAAAATTCTAAGAAATGGGTTCTTGAAGCAGTGTTGGGTGACCTGTTTGAATGGTTTTTTCCTCACCAAATTTTTAGTAACAAACTGAAGATTAAGTCAAGAGTTGGTTCACGTTCATTCCACATCCTCATTCCACTTCTTTAGCAACGTTCAGAAATTACCCACTTTGGTTTGCACGTTCACAACCGCTTCTGTGATGGGGAGAGGCTATTTAAGGGATGTGCACTTATGGTTTTGGTCCCTAGGGTCACATTCACATTCAGATACGAGCACCATCTAAATAGTGAGAGAGAGGGCTTAGAAGAGACATTTATAACCGAAATTTTAAAGCAATTGAGAACAGAGCAATGGCAGGAGGTATGTCTTGATCCTTTCTATTTTCATTCTGCATTGATCTAATTGTTATTTGGTTATGTGAGCATGAATTAGATCGTTTAAATATATGTATCATTTGGTATTAGAGCCTCAAAATACCTATGCCTTGTCACTTTCTATTTTGCTATATTCTGTATATATATCTAGTAACAATTTTGATTTCAATGTTATGATTTAGAATTTTTTGATGAAAAATAAGGTTAGAAACCATAAGGAAATAGGAAGTCTGGCATTTATCTATTTTTGAACCATTAATTTTGGTGTAAAAATGGCTTAGAAACTGTCGAGTCTTTAAAACGGGTTGAAACTGGGTTAACAGATCTGTTCAACCAGGCTGGAGGTTGAAGACGACAAAAAATGACGTCGTTTTGGCTGTTGGACTGCTGCTGTAAAAAATGACAGCATTTTGATCCTACTGGGTTTCGAACACAGGACCCTTGGCACGCTGCATTTATGCAGCAAAGGTGCCTTCTGCCAGTTGTACTGCACCTATCATCTGATAATATGTTGCAGCTTCATTTACTTTTAACCATTTTTGAAACATGTTTTGTACAAAAAAGACAAAAATTTTGTCATCTTGAGCAGACAAAAAAAAAAGAAATGAAATTTGTGTTTAAATTTTATGCGTAATTTGTATGTATTCTTTAATTTGTTTTATATATTGATGCATGCAATTTTGTGGATATTTTATGCATGAAATCAAATGTCTAGTGATCCATATATTTTGATTAATTAAAGATTAGTCACAGCATCTTTAATTAATTAAATTATATATTAAGAATTTCATGATCACATAGAGAAAAGGGCATTGTTTGTAATTAATATTGCTTATGGTTTATTACAATAATATGAGCCTAAGAATTAATTAATGTTAAGTGATCCATATAATTTTAATTAGTTAGAAAGTAGCCACAGCATCTTTAAATTAGTTGAAATTATATATTATGAGTTCTAGGATCACATAATGACATTACTTGTAGTTGATCATATGTAATATAATAAATTTTATCCCACATGAATTTTTATTATATTTTGTATGATTAATTAGGATAGAATATCAAATTATATTCTTAATTTACCCACAGGAATTAGAAAATAATTTGATAGTTTTATCATAAAGTTATATATGGATCTAATTGAATTAGAACTCTAGCCCACAGGCAAGTTTTATGTCAATAGATTTATAAATTTTAAATATGATTTATATTGGCAGAACATGATATATGATTTATTAGTCTCAAATTTTAATTATAAGCATGCATGTTTAATATTATGCAGTCATACAACTTACGAATTTCTCTAATATGAAATGTGACATTCCCGAATTGAGGGGTGATAACTATAAAGTTTGGAGGGAGAGAGTTCTTCTTCAATTGGGGTGGATGGACATTAATTATGCTATTAGGAAAGACAAACCACCTCCTATCACTGAGACCAGCACTCTATATGAGGTTGATCTATATGAAAAGTGAGAGCGATCTAATCGCCTCTCAGTTATGTTCATAATGACCAAAATCTCTGTTGGCATTCGTGGTTCTGTTGATTAGCATGACAAAATTAAGCCACTTCTGAAGGCTATTGATGAACAGTTTTGTGTCTTCAGATAAGGCACTTGCCAGCACCCTGATTATGAGGTTTTCATCCCTGAGGCTCACTACTATAAGAGGTGTGCGTGAGCACATCATGCGGATGAGGGACATTGCGGCTCAACTGAAGGTACTTGAGGTTGATATGTCTGACTCTTTCCTTGTGCACTATATTCTGAACACTCTTACACAGCAATATGGATCTTTCAAGATATCCTACAACACACGTAAGGATAATGGTCAATCAATGAACTTTTGACCATGTGTGTTCAGGAGAAGAGGGAAGGCTGCTAATGGAATTGGGAAGAGAGTGCATTTATGACAACTGAGAGGAAGGATCAGAACCAAGCCAAGAAGAAGGGGAAAGGTAAAATACCACCCTAAAATGGAATCAAGAAAGAATTCAAGTGTTTCTTCTATAAAAAGAAGGGGTACATGAATAAATGATGCACCAAATTCCAGCAATGACTTGAGAAGAAAGGTATGCCAATCTCATTTGTTTGTTATGAATTTAATATTGTTAATGTTAATGATAACACATGGTGGATTGATTTTAGTTCTACAATCCATGTTTCGAACACCTTATAGGGTATGTAAAATCTAAAGAAGCCAGTGGGAAGTGAACAATACATCTATTCAGGAGGCAAGATGAGTTCACATGTGGAGGCTGTAGGAACATGCAGTTTAGCTTTAAGTAGTGGTTTTATTCTTGAATTTAGGAAAGGCCTTTTTATGTTCCAAGTTTCTCTAAGAACTTGATTTCAGTTTCAAGACTTGTACCTTTGGGTTATTTCTTTACATTTTATGAGACATCTTTTAGTTTGTTTTATAAATCTAATCTTGTTGGGAATGGTACTTTATCTAATGGTCTTTGTCTTATTGATTTTACAAAATGTTACTGTTTATGATGCTATGCATGTTAACATTGGTACGAAACGATGTGTTATGAATGAAGAGTCCTTTATGTTGTGGCATCAGAGGTTAGGACATATCTCCATTCAGAGAATTAAAAAGATTGGTAAATGATGGAGTACTTAGTACTTTAAGATTTTACTAAATTTGAGACTGTGTAAACTGCATAAAGGGAAAGCAGACTAACAAGTCAAAGAAAGGTGCCAAGAGGAGTACAGAACTGTTAGAAATCATACATACAGACATTTGTTGTCCAAATATGGACGCATATGGTCAGAAATATTTTATCTCTTTTATAGATGATTACTCACGGTACATGTATCTCTACATGCTTCATAATAAGCATAAAACATTAGATGCCTTTAAGGTATTTAAATCCGAAGTAGAAAAATAATGTAGTAAACAAATTACGATCGTGAGATCAGATAGAGGTGAAGAATATTATGGTAGATACACTGAAGATGGACCAAGCACCTGGTCCATTTGCGAAGTTTCTTGAAAAGCATGGGATAGTTGCCCAATACACCATGCTTGGTTCTCCAGATCAGAATAGTGTAGCAGAAAGAAGAAACTGAACATTACTGGATATGGTGCGAAGTATGCTTAGTAACTCCAAGCTTCCTAAGTCCTTGTGGATTGAAGCACTTAAGACAGCAGTGTACATATTAAACTGAGTTCCAACTAAGGCTGTTCCAAAGACGCCATTTGAGTTATTTAAAGGTTGGAAACCGAGTTTGCGACATGTACGCGTTTGAGGATGCCTGTCTGAAGTTAGAATCTACAACCCACAAGAAAAGAAGCTGGACCCAAGGACCATTAGTGGGTATTTTGTTGGATATGCTTAAAGGTCTAAGGGGTATAGATTTTATTGTCCATCTCATACTACTAGGATTGTGGAATCAAGAAATACTAAAAATTTCTTGAAAAATGACTTGATTAGTGGAAGCAATCAATTCAGAAACCTTGTTTCTGAAAAAAGATTATTCAAATACTCAATTTTACACCTCGAGTATAAGATTGGTTGTTGTTAACAATACCCCTTCAGTTCAACCGAATGTTTGTACAACCAGTCATTGAAGATCCACAACCTGCTGATATTAATCCAGTAGATCAAGTTGTTGATGAGGAGTAAGAAAAAAATTATTGATCAACCAGTTGAACAATAAGTTCCTCAAGAAGATAATGACACAACATTAATGAGATCTACTAGAACAAGAAAATCAGCGATACCTAGTGATTATATTGTGTATCTACAGGAATCTGACTATAATATTGGAGGCGAAAATGATCCTGAAACGTTTTCATAAGCCATGAGTTGTAAAGAATCAAATTTATGGTACGATGCTATAAAGGATGAGATGAATTCTATGACATCTAACGGAGTCTGGGATCTTGTTGAGTTGCCTAATGGTGCAAAAGCCATTGGATATAAATGGGTTCTTCAAAACAAAGAAAGACTCATTGGGTAACATTGAGAGATATAAAGCAAGACTCGTTGATAAAGGATTCACTCAAAAGAATGAATTGACTACAAGGAGACCTTTTTCTCCTGTATTTAAGAAAGATTCTCTTCGTATCATTCTGGCATTAGTTGTACATTTTGACTTAGAGTTGCAACAAATGGGATGTGAAATGGCATTTCTCAATAGAGATTTGGAGGAAGAGGTTTACATGAAGCAACCAGAAGGATTTTCCTCTAATAAAGGTGAGCATTTGGTGTGCAAGCTTAAGAAATCCATATATGGATTGAAACAGGCCTCCCGTCAATGGTATTTAAAATTTCATGATGTTATCTCTTCATTTGGTTTTGTGGAGAACATTGTAGATCAATGTATATACCAGAAGGTTAGTGGGAGCAAGATTTGTTTCCTTATTCTATATGTGGATGACATTTTACTTGCAACCAATGATAAAGGTTTGCTATATGAGGTGAAACAATTCATCTTTGAAAACTTTGACATGAAGGATATGGGAGATGTGTCTTATGTCATTAGCATCAAGATACATAGAGACAGATTTCAAGGTATTTTAGGTTTGTCTCAGGAGACCTATATCAACAAAGTTTGGAGAGATTTCGAATGAAGGATTGTTCACCAAGTATAGCTCCCATTGTGAAGGGTGACAGGTTCGATTTGGACCAATGCCCCAAAGAATGATCTTGAGCGGGAACAAATAAAGAACATTCCCTTATGCTTCAGTTGTTGGAAGCCTGATGTATGCTCAGGTTTGTACAAGACCTGACATTGCATTTGCTGTTGAAATGTTAGGGAGATATCAGAGTAATCCATGTATAAACAACTGGAGAGCTGCAAAAGAAAGTTTGAAGATACCTTCAAGGGACTAAAGAGTACATTCTTATGTATAGACGAACTGATAATTTGGAAGTGACTAGTTACTCTGACTCAAACTACGCTGGCTGCATTGATTCACGAAAATCGACTTCAGGATATATCTTTATGCTAGCCGGTGGAGCTGTATCTTGGAGAAGTGCAAAGCAGACTCTAACTGCTACTTCCATTATGGAAGCTGAGTTTCGTATCTTGTTTTGAGGCTACCTCACATGGTGTATGGATGAAGGGTTTTATTTTCAGGACTTAGAATTATGAATTTGATTTCTAGGCCATTGAGGATATATTGTGACAAATTCAGCTGCTGTTTTTATGGCTAAGAACAACAAAAGCGGTAGTCTAAGCAAGCACATCGACATCAAGTATCTTGCCATAAGAGAGCGTGTTAAGGATAAAATATTGGTTATTGAACACATTAGCACTGAATTGATGATTGCTGATCCTTTAACTAAAAGCATGCCACCGTTGAAATTTAAGGGTCATGTAGATAGAATGAGACTTGGTTCCTTTATGTGATTTTCGTTGTAAGAACGATGTTATTTAATGAAACTCTATTTGTGATGATTTCTCATTGCATTTTGTGCACATATTCATTTATTCATTTTGAGAAATATCATCATTGAATTTTGGACCTAGAATAAACATGATGTTTATTCATTAAGTCATATGGGCTTGAGAGACATAATGCATTGTGATATATGGAAGATAATACTCACTTTTAAAAGGACTTATCGCTATGATTCATGTATTTTGTTTCTCACTGTAGTATATGATGGAATATGTGGACCAAGTAGGAGAATGTTTGAATGGTTTTTTCCTCACAAAATTTTCGGTAACAAACCAAAGATTAAGTCAAGAGTTGGTCTACGTTTATTCCACATCCTCATTCTACTTTTTTAGCAACGTTCAGAAACTGTCCACTTTGGTTTGCACGTCCACAACCGCTTCTATGATGGAGAGAGATTATTTAAGGGGTGTGCACTCATGGTTTTTGTCCCTAGGCTCACTTTCACATTCAGATATGAACACCGTCTAAACAGTGAGAGAGAAGGCTTAGAAGAGCCATTTATAACCGAAATTTTAAAGCAATTGAGACGAGAGTAATGGCAGGAGGTATGTCTTGATCCTTTCTATTTTTATTCTGCATTGATCTAATTGCTATTTGGTTATGTGAGCTTGAATTAGATTGTTTAAATATATCTATCATGACCAGATTCAGAGTCATCATCCTAGCGATAGGAATGTGCAAAAACCACGAAATCCCATTTCGGAGAGTTCATCACTGTGGGGTCTTGAAGATTTCAACAAGAATCTGTCAAAATCAAGGCAAAAGAGTGGGTGTGCGTTAATAAACCTCAAGAAATTGTTCAACAAGCATGGCAATTCCTGGGTTTGTATCCATGAGCCAGAGCCATCATTCGTGGTCTCAAGGGATGAAAACAGATTCTTCCATGGCTCCGAAAAGGTGACGCACAACATTGAGAATTCTTGCCTATGCCAGCCCAACATCGTACGCCAATTTGAGGGAAAGACTGCGAAGACTCAATGAAAAATCATCAACGATGAAGGAAGAACAGAGAGATACTGAGATCTTTCGTGAGGTGAAAATTACCAACAATGAAGAGCCAAACCAAGATATAAGCCTCAAGAAAGCCAAGAAGATTATTGCTTTTGCTAATGGCGAGGGGAAACCACCGGATTGGCAAGAATTCACCACCGAATCCGTAGATGCCGACAACCCAGATTTTCAAACACTCCATACATGGATAACGTTCTGGGTTTCTTCAAATCGGTCCGCTGCAAGTTTGTCAATGGCAGCTGTCGATGGCTCACCCAAAGTTGGCAAATTCACTAACTTTGTTCTGATTAATTCCAACGGAAATTTCATGGGTTTTTCAACTGAGTTTGTGGGCATTGCTTTGGACTTGGAAGAGAAGAATATCAAGACTTTGTTTCGTGAAACTTAAGTTTTAAAGGTTCAGTCATATTGTGCAAAGGGTTCAATTTTGTAGAAAGAAATGTTTTAGGTTCCACTGATTTTCTGTCCTATATAGAAATTCGTGTGAACATATTTTTCATGGATTATTATAATAGTGGATGGTTTCTGGTTGCCTTCCGTGCGAATGATTTTGCTAACAACAAAGGGAATTCCATTCAAACAGTAAGCGGGTGTGAATTAGAAGAAGTTATAATTGCAGTTGTTACTTTTGACTATGAAACTGACATGTTATTCAAGGAGGATTATGGTTTGAGTGGTTCCTTTCTGTTTGATGGTAATTGTTGTGAAAAGATTGAGAATAAGGGGATGTGAAATGGGGCAAGGAAGTTCAAGTAAGGTCACTTTTTTGTTATTGGCTCATTCAAAGCTTCTTTTCACTCACCTGAGGACAAGGAAGGCTTTCGACACCTATCACTGTACAATAGCTGGTGCAGAAAATGAGTCTCGTAGCTTGGGCCAATGCAACCAATTTTCAGTTTGGGTTCGAGAGTTCAAAGGGATTGGGATTTGCAACCTTTGGGAAAAAAAAATGGTATTTGCAATGATTTTTAATTAGTTGGATCATATTAACTTTGAGGATGGGGTTATTTTTTATAAGATAAATATTAATAAATATTATAATAATTAATAGTCTTTGTATTTGTTAGTTAGTAAACTCTTTGTATAAATAAGAAGGGAATGAAAATAATTATATCAATTCGTTTATTATAAATAAAATGTTAAAGTTAGAAATTTTTTTTAAAATTTAAGTCATTTTTTTAGAATAATTTATATAAATCAAATACCAAAATAATTAAAATAAAAAAAATGAGAAAATCCCGTTTGAATTTTTAAAAACTAAACAAACGCCTATCCAAACAGGAGATGCGGCTGTCACCTGATCGAACATATTGCTCATCGCGTGAATACCCCCCAAAAAAAAAATATTGCTCATCGCGTTAGGGTTTTCAGAGTTGCAATCTGCCTTCATATCTCAACACTCACCAGCGGCCATTCGTAGAGCAGCTCCAAATAATGCATTTTTTTAATCAATAATTCACTACATCCACGATACTAACGGCAGATCGCAATTCCTCCATACTTTCGTTTCAGTAACTCTCGAAATCGGAAGATATCAACAGTATCAGTCGATACGGTATGATATTTTGTACCTTGCATTTGATTTAGAGGTTATTTTTTAGTTTTGAATGCTGATGCCAAGTTTGTATGTGTTTGGAGTTCAGATTACATGGCAATTTTTTTTTTTTTTTACTCTAATGCATTCAAAGGAGCAAGAGTTGTATTATTCATTATAAAAATTTGAACTCTCTTATGGCATCTGATGCCCCTCATTTATTTTTTTTCCTTTCCCGGGGATTTAGGTGAATTGTGACTCTTGCTTTGGTTAAGCAATGATTAAAATTTGTGGCCACAGAAAAAAATTATTCTGCAAATGGATGTTGTTTGCCAAAATGTACAGTGCAAATGAACCAATTCAGGAGGTTTCAGATTTAACTAAAATAGTCTGCAAGGTTATGATGTCCTGTCCTGCATTAGCACTTGATACTGCTCTTAATCAAACTGGAGTTAGAGTTTCGCCAGATTTAGTTGAGAGCGTCCTTAAGAGATTTGAGAATGCTGGTATGTTGGCATACCGGTTCTTTGAATGGGCTGAGAAGCAGCGAAACTACTCACACAGCATCAGGGCATACCACTCAATGATCGAATCTTTGGCAAAGATAAGGCAGTATCAGATCATGTGGGACCTTGTGAATGCTATGAGGAAAAAGGGGATGCTAAACGTGGAGACCTTTTGTATCATTATGAGAAAGTATGCTAGGGCTCAGAAGGTAGACGACGTAGCGAGGCCAAATTTACACATTTAATGTCAATGGGAAAAATATGCACATGTCTCAACCTCTGCAGCATCTTAATGGTTGCACAATGGCTTATTGCAATCCAAGAATTGTAAGGAAGGCACAAGAGAATCATTTGACAGTAATGAGGACCTGTTTTTTTCCAGACTCAAAACTTATAGCTATTGCTTGAGGTTGGGAAAGGCTCCAAATCTTCCCAAAGCAAGAGAGCATTTCAGAAGCAGATGGTTAACATGGGATGCAAGCCTGTATTTCAACCTTATGCATAATGGGTAACATATCTTTGCCAAAGCAGGAAGCGAGTTGATGAAAGCTGTTGCGGTTGTTAAAGGATATGGATGCTAAACAGTTGCAGGCCACATCTTTCATCTACAGTGTCCCTGGTTCATACTCTATGGGAGTAGAAAACCCGATTGAAGATGCTATTGATACATCCTGAGATGGAAAGGAAGGGTAATCAAGGCAGATGTTGTGGTGTATAATGCCTTGATTTGGTGCTTTTTGTAAAGTAAAATCAAATTTAAAAAATGTGCATTCGAAGTCTTACAAGAATATGCGAATGCAATTGGTGTCACTCCTAATTCAAGGACCTGCAATTCATCATAAGCAGTTTGATTGGCCATGGACAGACTGCATAAGAGCTTTTCAAGTCTTCCGCTGGATTATCAAGTCGCTGCGAACCAGATGTGGACACTTATGACAATGATGATCCAAAATGTTTTGTGAGAGAAATCAAATAGAGATGGCTCTGAAAATATGGGTATATCGAGGTCAAAACGGTTTGTTCCCAAGCATGCATACCTTTTCATCCCTTATTAAACTGGTTGTGTGAAAAGGAAATTATGAAACTTGGTGTTTTTGATGAAAAGATGATAGAGAAGGGTAATTCGACCATTCGGGTTGCTACGTTGGGAGTTAAGACAGTGCTTATAGAGAAGGAAGAGAGGATTGTGCTCAAATTCTTCATGAGAAAATGAATGTACTGTCAAGGAACCTTATATGATTAAAAAGCATGGAAGGCAAACTGGAAAACTAGCAACTTTTGCAACATTACCATAACCTGCGCTTAGATTGCGATTTTGCAGTCAAGACAGCTGCAGTTTTAATTTGCCTGATCTTTGCAGTCAAGCACAGTTGCAATTTTAAAAATGTCTGGGAGTGCCTATTGTGTAGCATAAAAATCAACAGCATTTAACAGGTAAAACTTTTCACTTGTTTTTCCCACATGATTCTGCTTACTTCTTGCATTTTGGGTGCTTATTTTGTTTACATTTCCTTTTCGTTTAAAACTTACCAGTTTTTATTCTAACCTATGAAATGCCATATACTGCTTTTGCCACATCCTTGTAACTTTCAAATGCATTGTATGTATCAACAAGTCACATATTAGCATTGCAGGTTTTTGCTCATGAGAACCATAACCCATTTAGCATATCCATGAGCCATGATAATGTGGGAAGTATAGTTCTAGTTTTGAGAAAGAACAGTATGCTTGAACATTCTGACTAACTAATCAAAAGTCAAAACAGTCAAGAAATCAGAATGGATAGGAGGGGGAAGAAAATTCAAAGATGTCAAGCTGCTTTAGAGGATGTTTTATTGGTGGAACATATGATGAATGGTGAAGGAAAATTGGGTGTTATCTATCCAAGTTTAATGCCTGAATCTTGTATATCGAATCCTCTTTGCTTGCCCTGGGTCTCTCAACCAAAATGAAAACTGCTAATTTGGAAGTGGTTATTGGACGATTTAATATTCACTTATGCAAAAGATACAAATAATATATTGATTGCAACTAATATCATTTGATTGCAATATTGCATTTAGTAGAAAGCCTGATTTGTCAAAGTGAGTTGCAACCTGCCTCAAACCCACCAAAATGGGGTTTGGTTACAAAAAACCTCAACCCATGTCAAAATATTAAGCAGCCCTGCGCCGACCTCATTTTCCTCGCAAACCTATAAGTAAGCCAACCCAAGTGAGATGGGTTTGGCTCACTTTGATTGCTCATTATACTCTGTTAAATTTTCTAATTTTTATGGATTCTTAGTCATGTTTTCCTTGATGTATATATACTTTGGAATCAAGTTGGTGATTACTATCGTCTAGCATCTTATGATTTATATTTATTTATTTTTTTATAGCCACCTGTTGACCTACCTGCTCACTTAAAGTTAAGCTAGGTTGATATTCCTAACTGTGTCAAAAATTGACAAACCAGCCTAGCTCACATTCCTAACCTCCTGGGTTAGCTCACTTGACAACTCTAGTCTAAACAACTTCCGTTTGAGGCCAAGCATATCACTTGCTCTGCTTGCATGCATTACAAACTCAGGAAGTGCATGATTAAGTGGCTTGAAACGCAGTCGGTTGTACTCTGCCTACCTTTAAGTCCAAATTGTTTAAGATTAAACTTTTATGTCTTTTCTATTGTTCATATCTCTAATTTGATAAGATTACTTGATTAATGATGATACCATAGGATTTTGCAAGAATTCTGGTGGCACAGATTTGACAACGTGATCATATTCCATCTCAATTAAATGCTCCAATTTGAGTTGCATTTTACGGTTGGATCCTTTCATTTTCTTTTGAGTACATGGACAATGTCATGAGAGAGAAAGACAAAACTTAATTTTGGATCTCTCT